>CM040629.1:64165915-64429089 GCA_022817965.1 Solanum lycopersicoides | reverse complement strand
GATCTAAATCATTAACACTCACAAGATGACACAATAACCCATTGGACACCATTTTATTAGCCTTAAGGTTAGAAATCAAGAGGTTAGGACGACTCGAGTTGTACCCCTCCCAGACTAGCTCCTCTTCATTAGGGAAACAAAATCTCACCACTCTACTACGACAGTCCAAGCAAGCATAACAACTGTGAAGCCAGTCCATGCCAAGAATAACATCAAAATCATGCATGGGTAACTCAACCAAGTCTGCACACATAGTCTTACCACTTACAACTATTGGGCAATCCTTGTATACTCTATCAGTTCTTACATTTTCTCCTAAAGGTGTACTAACCACTATAGGATCATGCAGAACTTCAGGCAATATCTCAAAAGTGAGAGCAAGCAAAGGAGTTACAAAGGAAAGCGTAGACCCTGGATCAAGTAAAGCATAAACAGAAGTTGAGAATACTTGCAGCATACCTGTGACCACATCAACGGACTTCTCCTGCTCCTCCCTGCCCTTCAGGGCATAGAACCTGTTCCTCTTAGGAGGCTCGGCTGCTGCTGCACCCTGTGGATTAGGCCTAGGCTGAGCATTACCTCCAGCCTGACCTCTGCTCTGTGGGCAGTCTCTAACCATGTGACCACTCTTACAGTAACCGAAGCAGGCATTAGTGCCCTGTCTGCACTCTCCACTATGAGCTCGGCCACACTTAGCACAGTTCTTCTTAGGACGTGCATCTCACCTCCATTGCCCTCTTGGGCTCAGGTCTGCCCCTCTAGGTGTTGTACTCCTCTGAGAGTTAGAGTTCCCAGAACTCTGTTGCCCCTTCTTAACCTGGGCTGCTCACGGACGCCAAAATTGTTTCTGTGGCCTCCATGGCTGGGACCTGCCTGATCTTGAGGCTTAGGCCTCCTAGCATCACGAATACCCCTCTTTTTGCGGTGTCCTCTACCTGCTGGACATGCACCATCAACCTGGAGAGGTCCATATTATCATGGAGCATCGCAGACCGACACTCCTCCTCCAGATCTCCATTGATTCCTGTGAGGAACCTGCTCATCTCATCCCTGCTGTTAGACACAAGGGAAGTAGCATACCTAGTCAGCATTATGCAAACTTAGCATACCTTGATACTAACAAAGTATACCTTACCCTTGCTGTTAGATACTAAGGAAAGTAGCAACCTGATAGCTTAACAACTTCAGGGAATACTCCCTGACTGTCATAGATCCTGCTTAAGGTTGATGAACTCCTCAACCTTGGCCTCCTCATTTCTCTGGGAAAGAATCTCTCCAGAAAGGCTGTCTTAAACAGCTCCCAAGTGACTGGAACTCCGCCCAAAGCTCGGCTATCCTGCCACATCTTGCACCAAGTCTGTGCCACATCCTTGAGCTGATAGGAAGCCACTCAGCCTTCTCAGTATTGTGGCCCCCATAGCCACCAAATCTTATGCACTCGTCCACAAACTCCTGGGGATCCTCTGAAGTCTTGGACCCTGTGAAAATAGGAGGATTCATCCTCGTGAAGTCTCTCAGCCTGTCAGCCATGCTACGAACCGGTGGGTTCTCCCTCTGAACATCCTGCGGTTGACCTGGGCAGTCATAGCCTGGGCCTGCATAGTAATGGCCTGTGCCATCTGGGCCAGAGATGCCCTCACCTCAGCATCAGTCAACCCAGCTGGGTTAACTGGCATAGCTACTCCTTCAGCTGGAGCCTGGGGTGGAACCTGATTGTCCCAGCAGCTGCACCTCCTCTCCTCTGACCAATGGTTCTCCTAGTATTCATTCTCTGAAAACAACAAGAATTGATGTAGACACGCTCATAACACCAAGAAATCGACATTAGGAAAAGCACGATAAGATCAGAAGAAGGGAAATTTTCCTACGCATCATGCAGTCTCTAATCCAGGATAGTGGTGCACTTCACTACCATGACTTAGAAACTACTCAATGTGGTTGATGTGAACTTATTATTCTCGAATTTAACCTAGTGCTCTGATACCAACTTTGTCACGACTGGAATCTAGACCCAGATGAGACCGGCGTCGTTGACCTCTCAGAGGTCGCAGACAAGCCTATTACGTCATTCTTACTTCATCTAGGTTAATTTTAGCGGAAAATTTGAAACTTTTTGTTTCTTAACATACTTATTAAACATTCTCATCATTACATAATTGTTCACCATCAACCATCTAATATTAAGATCATCAAATGAAAGAAATAGTATAATATAAATAAAGATGTACTTGCCAAAATGGCACCAATACAATGTCTGAATAAAACAGGAAAAACACTAGTGGAACATGCTCCACTAGCTCAACTCTAAAACTAAGCTAGAATATAAATGGAGCATCCTCGAAAGCATGAGGGCCTACCAAGTCCGGATGAATGCTCGACGTCCGGATAGCTTCAGCGTCAACCTGTAGCTCTAGCGTCCACCTGTGCCTGCACCTAAAATTGTAGAGTTGTATAGGGTTAGTACACACTTGTACTAAGTATGGGTATATGCAAGCACACACCAAGGACATGCATGAGAAAAGATAGCTCTTTCCTAACAACATGATTATGGAAAGTCAAGTCAGTGGACTTGCCAAATTGAGATTAGGAAAGTTAGTGAACCTTCCAAATTTGGATTAGGAAAGTCAGTGAGCTTTCAAATTTGGATTAGGAAAGTCAATCTTTCCAAATTTGGATTAGGAAAGTCATGCCATGAGAGTAACATGCATCATCATAAATATCATATTGCACAAGCACATAACATCTTACACATAGCACATATCATAGCACATAACATATAGCACATAGCTTCTTTCATATCATTCATTCATATGCCATGAGACCTTGGAATCATGGACTTGACATTAAGACTTTCCAAAATGAGGGCTCAACATATGGGACCTCAACTAGGGAGTCTTCATTAGCAAACACAGAGTCTGCTTCATTCATTATACGTACTTCATTTCATTTCATTCATAGGCCAGTGTAAACACCAGCTATACCTAGGGTGTAGTTTAAGACTTTCATCGGGTTCTGTGCAATGATCAAGAATAACCTAGTGTCATTACCTGAGTCTAGCTCACCTCTTGATTATCCTATCCTAACACCTTTGGTATCATTCATTTCATTATGTGCTTCATTTGAGGCTGGCCTCATTCATTCATTGGGAACTTTAACTTTAACCGACATAGATCATGTGAGCATCATGAAATCCAGTGTCTCCCCCACACCGAAAAGAGGTGGAATCACCGGCCAAAGTGACCCAAAAACATGCTAGCGTACATGGGAATTAACCCCGCCAGATCCCTATATTGGCAGTATAGGTTCGAAGACCAGGAGATATAAGGAGACCCATACCCGGCAAGCCGGACAGTCTCATCTCATGAGAGTTACGTGAACCTCCGCCCTTCCTAAAGAAGGCATCACCTCATAGCTAGTCTATCGATGCTCAGTATAAAGTTCCATTACATTCAACTCATACTTCATGGAAGTTGGCTTCTAGTATGAGGACATCATAGCTCAATAGATGAATTCTCATCTCATCATTAGTAATAAGTGTGTTAATCTCAATACTTTGATTAGAGTGTTCACAGAGACTGGTCTCTTCATTAACTTTACACTCTCATAGGTGAGTACGTTTTGGTAACATTTACTTAGGCTCATTTGAGATTGTTCTCATCTTTTACATTAGCTCATATCATGTTGTCACCACATTCATTAACAATAGCACATTTGCTCTTCATAATTACTCACCCCATTTTACGTGAATGTTCATTTCATCATATGCCAATATACTTGGCCATTTGTGTGTTTCACACTCTTACTTAACCCTTCTAGGGTTTCGTCATTTCATTACATAATAATCATTTCATCGTATGCCAATGCACTAGGCCATTAGTGTGTTTTACACTCATACTTAACCCTTCTAGGGTTACATTCTTTCATTACATACATCTTAGGTTCACTTCTTTAAATGTATGCTAGACTTATGAGTCTATACACACAAGCCATGAGGCTTCATTCATAATTCGTTAAGTGATTCATACATTCCTAAGATTATGTAGTACAAGACTTATGTATCTTGTATATATGCCAAGATCTTGATTTCGATCTAAGTAGGTGGCATTATTCTTGGATATTTTGTTCACGTATGACTTATGTATAAATACGGAAGTTTGGGCAAGGAAACCCAAGTTTGAATCACTTGGATAACATTTACATTTTTCATTGATTTTACTTTTAATCTCCATGACATTGGGACTCTAGATTGAACCCCAACATTAACATTGTATCATTAATTTTCTACTTGGTTTTCCTCTTAAGTTGGCCGAAGGGTTGTGGGTTCGAACCACCACAACCCCTTTTTATTTTTCCTTAAAGTCTTCTTGTCGCATTTCGCCTAAACCAAGAGGTTGTGGGATCAAACCCCACAACCTCTTTATTTTCTTATTTTTTTTGCTAGGGAATAGGGAGGTTGTGGGTTCGAACCCCCACAGCCTCCTTATTATTTTTTTTAATTTCGCTAGAGGCTGTGAGGTGGTGGGTTCGAACCCCCACAGCCTCCTATCTTATTTTTTTATTAAATTCACTAGGCTAGGCATTTTGACAGTGAGGTTGTGGGATCGAGCCCCCACAGCCTCACCTCATTTTCTTAATTAATTTTGCTCCTCCCTTTCTATCCCTGAGGTCGTGGGTTCGATTCCCACGCCTCACACTTTCTTTTTCTTTAATTTCTCTTCTCTCCTTCGCAACCTGGAGGTCGTGGGTGTGATTCCCACGCCTCCCATTTATTTGTTTAATTTATTGTTCTCCTCTTTCTCATCTAGTGACGCGAGTTCGATTCCCCCCTGCCCCATTTTTCATCCCTTTTTTTGCGAATTACAGTAGCCTAACGGGTGAGGTCACAGGTTCGAATCCTGGTGGCCTCACCCCTTTAAAATTCATTTAAATTTCCAGATTTCTTTGTTAAGCTTTAGTCTAAATTAATATTGCATAGTTGTTGTAAATTTTGGTCATTTTTGAAATCATTTTCATCAACGTTTTCACATGATTCATAGGGTGCATTCATAAATCATTTTAACACATTTTTAGGCGCATCTTTCATAAGTTTATTTGGCTAAAAGATTGTTATTAAAATCAGCCACATTTAACTACAATGAACATTACGTTGTGTACAACTTTTGCACATAAAGTACCAAGATTAAACATGCTAATTCACACTTCCAACAGTGAGTACATTCACTGCCAACGTTGCACACACACACATCATTTTTTTCACATGATTTCGGACAACATATTCAATATTCACATAATTCCGAACATGCATACTTACACATAAACATCACGAAAACACATTTCACCCCTACTTTGTACCAACAAACATACCCAACCTATAATTCAATGGGAGCTAGTGGCAGGGACATGCAACGGGGAACAATTCTAGTTTTCGGAATGATTATCTTGAATCTAAAGGGGTATCTTCGGAAAGAGACAAAGAGAGAAGAAACACATACCTTATTTGATGTTCAAATGTAGAAGTTGCTGCCCAAAACCCTCTCCAAAAATCAGTCCAAGCCTCCTCAAGTTTCACCACCAACTCGACGGAATCTTCTCTTTGCCTTAACGTTTTTGGTTACTTTGTTTTTCTTAATATTTCATGTGAGTTCTTCAAGTGTGAAGAACTCTTGATGTATTTTCAGTTCTTCACGTTAATTTGGCAGAGAGCAAACGTGAAAGAGAGTGTTTGAGCGTGAAGAGGTGATAGACGTGAGAGAGTGAAACGTGTGAAGTTATTTAGGATTAGAGGATGACTTAGTCAATTTAGGACTCTCCTTAACAAACAAAAATCTGATTTATTTAATTATACGTGAAAGGACCATTTTTCCCTTACAAAAATCAGATTTTAATTGATAATTAAATCATCAATTCGTTGCTTCCAGTGGGGCTCGAACCCGAGTGCCACCTTTTCGCGAAAACGGGTCACTCCGGGTCGACCCAACCCGAATTGATTCTTTAATTAAATTAATTATTTAATTAATTAATTCCTTAGGGTAATTACAATATTACCCTTGGCCTGGAAAAGACCATTTTACCCCTGCACCCTCAAAACTCAAGATTTCTTCTTTTTAAGTTAGGTAAAGACTCCTACGATTAAATCTTCATTTTCGAGAGCCCTACATGGTTGGTTCCAACCTTTCCAAGCTCAATTAACTACCCAAGTTAGTTGGCTTGGCCGTAGTAAGGGTTCTAAGGTCTGGTTCTATGCGTATCAATCCGTGTGAACCTTGGTCTAATCTGAAGCATTCTTGACACCTTAAGCATTTATCTTATTCATTTTCTTAGGGTTGTTACACTAACATCTTCAAAGCCTATTGTGAAATGTCTAGATACCGTCTCATACCACCACCTAAACTTCATAGAACTTCTCTAATGCTAGTAAGTATCCCACATCTTCAATATACTGAAAATAACGCTGACAAAGCCATATCAATTCACATAACACCGCCACCATAAGTGGACCATACCAATCACATATAATCCAAGAGATAAATTAGAATATCTATACTTAATAATAATAGAGTTAGGGCAACGTACCACCCAATTCATCTCACCACTTCAATCAAAATCTAAACCATCCAATTTAATACCATAAGTCCCTTACCCATGACCATGAACATCAATACAAAGTATAAATCATAATACTCAATAAATTTAAGTTAATTCAATCTAGAATTATTAATCTAAGACCAAGTAGATATCAATTGAATACAATCCTTACATCATTAGAAAGCCCATAGAAAACTACACTTCAATCTATAAGCATTAAGTTCATATCAATTCAATAGGCTTAAATGCAATAGATATAAGAGTATTCATTACTAAATTAATCAAATTGAAACAGCCTATACATCATACATACATAATCTATGCATAATTCAAAAGCCCATATCAATCTACACATGAATTCATTAATCTCAAAGCATAGAAATTCACCCATATTTTAGTGAAAATTAGAGAATTGAGAAGATGAAGGGTTCATGGAGAATTTCATTGTAAAACATCAATTATACATCAATAACATCATATCTTAAGCTTTGAATACGTTTCATGCAATAACCCATGATTTAGAGTAGAAATTGGACTTTTCATATTTTTTAAATCCTTTGAAAATCATCTTTGAAATTGGCTCTAAGGTGATAGCAAGCCTTAGATGAAGAACTCCCATGCCTTATTTAAAGAACCCAATGATAATTGAAGAAGAAACTCCATTGAAGACCCATCTTCAAGCTTCATCTTCACTTTGAACTCTAATGGAGGTTTTTGGAGGAACTGTTGGAGGGAATATGTTTTGATCTTAGTGTTAGGGTTTAATATAGAATTTAAACTCTAAATACACATAAACACTCAAAACAACCGTCCAAAAACTTATAGGGGCATGGGGTGAATTTACGACTTCACCCCTCAACTTAACAAAAAACTGGCAGGGAACACATAGCACCATCTACGAGACCATCGACGGTCCATGGTCTCACTCACTCCCCGTCGATGGGGTCTCGTTGGTTGCACCTAAAAACTCCCAAGTTACGGACAACTTGACCCCTATCGATGCCCCACATCGACGATCCGTCTGTCAGACCACGCCACGTCGATGGGGTCTCGTGGTTCACTCCAGATTCTTCTCAACCTGCTGGACACATGTCCCCATCAACGAGACCCATTGACGGGCCGTCGTTTGGTCGACAGGCCATCGGTTGGACACTGCGTGGCAGTGTTGAGCTCTAGGTTGGGGTCCTCCTCTAAGGCCCCTTGCGGGTCATACATGGAGTCGTACCCGAACGTCTCCAACCTAAACATGCATGTATACGAATTTAGAATCTACCACATAAGTTTCATCGAAAACGAACACGTCAAACTCGACGAAACATGCTTAGACACACGAGGTTATTTCAAGGCACAACTTTCGAACGTCATAGACGTTCTTGAACGTTTGACCTCCAAACTTCACAAAACTTTACACACTAACTATAAACATCATATAAACTCATTTAGGAACCATATAATTTCATAAATCACACATAATCACATAGAACCACATACGATGCACTTAGATGAATTAGTCGATGAACGTCTTGGTTGTCCCTTGAGATTTGACTTCCAATGCACCTAAAATCTTAGCTTTTGCCTCAATAACACTTTATTGACCATTTTATGACCTTAGACCATTATGACAACTACATTAGACTCTAGCTTTACCTAAGTAATTTTCGGGACCTTATAGTTGGTAAGATGAAATTACCCTAGAGTTGAGATGAGTTTCTCTTAATGAGTTTATCCTAAGTGGGGGATAATGATTTGAGTAGTAAGGTTTTACATATCCCTATATTTTCCTTCTATTCTTACTCAATCTTGGAACCAAAAAATTCCTAAGTAGCTTGTTCATGATAGGAGTCTTGCATAAGGTGATAAGTTAGATGTTCTCCATATATCATGCATTTTTAAACGACAGTATGTTATGCATATTATGAAAGGTCATTATTGCATGAAAAAGAATTTTTATAAATTTGCATGTTTCTCATGTTGTTGTGCAATATTATATGATAAATGTGCAATTTTATTTCATGAGATAGCTTAATTAGCATGCTTGATGCCCCTTATTATGTGTGGTTTTTGCCCCATAATGAGAAGTTAAGTCTCCTTTAAATGAGAAGATGAGTCTCTTTGAAAAATGTGTGACTTTTGAGCTTTGGGAAGTGTTATTATAGGCTCTCTCTTGAGAAGTGATGGTTGGTCTAGCCTTTGTTTATTTTGTGCCTATAAATTGTGATAAATTTCCCTAAATGGTGCATGCTTATGAAAAGTAGTGATGTGCTAGAAATAGAAAGTTGTGAATTTACTTCCTAAAGTTGTGATGTGCTTGGGGTGACCTACCATGTTGATTTCATACGTAAGTAAGTATAAGCATAATGTTGTTTGGAATAAAGAAATCCTCCTTAGTGTGAATTAACCTCTATGCATTTCCTTATGTTAACTATATGAGGCCATATGTATATGTTGTAAATAGGAGAAAGTACTTCCTCCTTGAAAAAAGCTAAGCATGGTAAGGTCATATATGACCTTGATGGTATTATGTCTAGACTATAAGATTTTAGTTGATCTACATTATTCATGATTCTTGTGCAACTAAATGAAGTGTTTAAATTTTCTCATGAGTTGAAGTGTGGATTATGCCTATGTGTGCAATTGAAATCCATTGTATTTTTAACCTTGTGATGAAATAATAAACATGCCTAAGGTTGGAAGAAGGTAGTTATCCCAATGGAAATGAATATGAAGAAGTATGTATGCATGATATGAGTTATAGAAGTAGTCCATGCTTGATTACGTTGCCTTGAATGCATGCTAGAATGAAGTTTGTGTTCCTTGTAATTTGGTGCATTGCCTTTATGTGATAAAATGTTGAAGTGTTGTGAGCTGCTATGAAAGTCATTGAAGTCCTTGAAAGTGTTTGAAATGTTTTAGTGTCATTCGAGGACGAATGTTGTTTTACGTAGGGGAGTATTGACACGCCCTCGAAATGATATAAGGTATATAGAGCCTCACATGTGCCTAAAAAGGTTAATAATAGATTAATAAAGTGTTTTATAGTACGTATACTTGATTTGAGGTGATTTCGAAGTCAAACGTCAATGGATGACCAAGACGTTTGATGACTAGTCACCAAAGGGCCTTAGGTGTTTTTATGTGCTTATGTGTGTTTCATAGGCTCTTGAGGTTCTTATATGAGTTATAGTGATGTTTATTGGCAGTGTGTTAAGTTTCATGAAGTTTGGAGGCCAAACGTTCAAGAACGTCCTAGAGATTCGAAAGTTAGCCTTTTAGACGTGCTAGTGAGTCCTTGTATGTTTGGATTGATTTGATGTGTTGTTTGGAGTTAAGGAGAAGTTTAGTTGAACCTAGTACCTTAATAGACATGTTAAGGGTCAAATCGTCCGGGTACGACTCCCCAGGGACCACCCGAAGGCCCCCCAAGGAGACCCAAACCTTGGACAAGAGGCTGCCCAAGGCAGCGTGCAGGAGAAAGAATTGGAAATTGACCTCGCGACACGCGCCTTAAACGCACCTCACTGCCTCAAATTTTATTTGGGGCAGAATGGGGAGGCTGCTCCGCGACACGCAGCCCACTCCCAGATCCGGTTGCGCCATTTTTAAGTCAATTTTGACATATCTAAGAGCTCCAATTCGTGTGGGGGTATTTTGGTAACTTGAGGGGACGTTTTATTAACTGATTTGAGGACATTTTTAAACCCTTTCCCAAGCAAAAACACCAATACCCATTAATAAATCAAATCCCCAAAGTTCTCTTCTATTCCAAAAAACCCAAAACCTCCATCGAAGACCAAGCTCAAGAACAAGCTATGTAGTTGGATTCTTGGACCTTTCTTCTCAGACTTTCATGGGCTTTTTAATATATAAGGTATTGTGATCCTTCATTCATATATAACCTTTCATCTATGGAGTCCTTTCAAAGGTTTTCTAAACATGAATTCTAAGTCAAAAATCCTATTTTTGAATCTAGCCATGGGTTCATTCTTAAATTGATTTCAAAAGCATTCTAATGACGAATATATGTTTATATACATATTTTATGAAAAATTTCTATCAGATTTTATGAAGAACCCATGATCCTCCTAATTTCTCAAATTAGCCTGTAATGTGGGTCTTTTGATCATGACTTGATATTTACAGAATTGTGATTGTATTGAATTGCTTATTGCTATTTCTTTCTATATTAATTGAATATGAATTATGGAGGAATGATCAATGATGATCATTAGCTTGGAGATTTGGTAAGTTGACTTATTTCTTCTAATTAGCCTAGAATGTACATTGAATCATTTTGAATTGTATGGTCCACCTTTGGTGGCGGTGTTTACATTCTTGTACATGTTTATGTGTTATGATCATGGCCTAAAAGGCATTATATGCAATATGAATTGATATGATGATTTCTATGTTAGGAAGTTGGAGGATTTAGCCTTCAATTCTAATACCATGTCTAAGTGAATTGATGCTACATGAAGTTATGTGTATAGTCTTCTATACTACTTGTTTAATCTAAGTGTGGAGATGATGTTATATGTATATGTGTGATGATCATGTTAGGGTTAAGTATGGTCTATATGGCTAATGATAATGAATATCTTTATAGCATGGCCCCTACCCATATGAACCCTATATGAATGTGTGATCAAAGCATGCTAAGAGTCTTATATTCTATTGTTGAATATGTACTTGCCTCCTATGATGTAATGTGAGTGTGTGTAGTCTATAGTCCTCAATACTCTATATATGTGTATGACTTGAGACTTCAAGAATGTTTTACATGTGTTGTGATCTTTAGAGGGTGTCTTCCTCAATACTATGTGATAGCCATTATGTGATCATGTTGACCAACGTACACCCACATACTTCATGCATATCAATGAGTAGGATAGATTTATGATGATTAAGGAAAGGATAGTTCTCCTATGCATCATTACCTATTTATATGCATGTAAAGTATATTTTTCATGAAACTATGAACATGTGTTCTTAAATGTGTTTATGTGAAGGTAGATCTCACATATATGTACACACACACATGCATGTATGAATATGATATTATTATGTGAAAGGACATTCTCACATAATATAGGTTCTATGATGAGTGTAGAATTCTCATCCTAGATACCTTTGAGATATATGATATATGAGGGAGTAAGTCCCTAAGGCCTATTCTTTATAAACTAACGTTATCTAAAGGCTTAATGATGTTTATAAAGGGAGTTATTTCTTAGCACCGAAAGGGCATGTAAATGAGATGGGTTTCTTCACGACTAGTAGTTTTTATTCCTAAGGTATATGTTGTCTCATGAGATGGAAACCTTCACGATTAGTAGTCAAGGTTTCTAGAAGCAATCTCCTTGTGCCTTAACTATGTGCCCACATAGGACTCTAGCTTAGTGGATCCACCTAGATATGCTATGTACGAATGGTTGAACCTTAGGCAAGTGTTAACCCTCTCTTTTCAGTGTGGGAGTAGAACACCGGATTCCATGTAGCTCACATGGTCTTTGTCGGTTATGGCTATGTCTCCCGAAGGTTAATAATTAACTAAGATAAGAATATGAACTCTAATGTAAGTTCCTTGAGGAGTGTACTTGGTATGGGAGGACTATGTACCCTACCTATACATTGCACTAGATGACTTCAAGAAAGGATAGGATTGGAGACCCTTATGAAGTAAAGACTTATGTTATGTATGATTTGTATGAATGCATGTTAAGTGACCTTGTTATGTTAAGATATGAATTATGACTATGCATGTGAATTACACTTATGGCTTCTAAATGAGTTTACTTAGTATATGTGGGGGTATGTGATTCCAAGTGTACATTGCACAAGTAAGCTTATGAAAGGGTTGTGAGGGTGGTTTACTTATTGTATGAACTAAGTAAGTCTATGACTAGAGTGTATGAAGTATGATGAATCTTCCTATGATTTTATATGTAGTATGAGGATTCCTTATATGATGATATAAAGTATGTGGCCTTATGTCTAGTTGTAAGTGACTATGTTATGACTTGTTGAAAATGTTATGACTTGTTGAGTATGTTATGCCTAGTCTAGGGTGACTTCTTAGGTACACTTGGTGGAAGTAGATATGGGATGTTAGCTACACATTGCACTAGTGTGACTTAGGAGTTGCCTTAGGTAATGGTTCTTATGTGAAGTTGATGTCTTTGATGTGTTTATGAATTGTGAATATATGTGGTTGTGTTTATGAAGCATATTAAGAAAGACTATTGTATGGTGACCTCAAGGTGATGCATTGCACTAGGTACACTTGAGGGTTACTTAAGAAAAGAAGTAAAATAAAAGAGAGGTAATGTATGATATGTATTGAATATGTGTCAAAGTATGATAAATGGCTTTATGTGCTATTATGCTTATTATCCATGTCTATATTATCTATGTGAACTATATTGAGCTTATATGTGCCTATGTTCATGAAGTTTACTAAAAAGACATGTTGCATGATTTCTAAAGATTGTCCTCTTTAAATGCATGTTTTTGCATGGTTGTCATACTTAGTGCATTCTTGTACTAATACCATTCTTCTTCATTTTTTAAACAAAGTGTAGGTGGTGATGACTAGTGGATGTCTCCTAAGTGAAGATCTTGGATCGATCTCCCAAGTTCAAGTAAAGGATCCCTTATGATTCAACGGTTGCCTATGTCAAGATGTTCTTAAAGTTAATGTAATATCTTAGATATTATTTTATGTTGTTAAGGGATGTATCCCTATTCTATTCTATTGTGTTGTGTCTTAAGATGGCAAAGAGCAATTAGAGTCTAATTATGTATTATGATATTTTATATATATACCAAGTTATGTTCTAGCATATGATGTGCTATGAAAAGTAAGTGTTCCGCTATTTTTATGAGTATGCAATGAAGGTACGTTAAGAGGCTTGTCTTAGAATTATGAGAGGTCAACGATGCCGTGTTAAGATTCGAGAATACCATTTACTTCTAGGGTATATCCTCGGTTCGTAACACTTTCTATAGACTAGATCATTATTCAGTTGTGTGTATACTTATATGTGAGCAAACATTTCACATAACACATAAATGTCACACATATTCATATATCAATGCATAAGTCTATAGGTATAATTATATCAGTAATCCTTTCGTATAAACACACCAAGACACTATGAACATTAATACTTCATCATGTCATATACATAACATCATAGCATATAAGTCATACTCATAACATGTTCATACAATCCTATGCATGTATTTGGAAGACCAACCTAGGAACTATCTTATAAAGGTACACATGTGCAATGAGTAGACAATGTCCCATACCCTTGCCTATACTAGTACACCTATCGAGTAATCCTATTGAATGATACATCACACAAAATCATAGAATGGTTAGCATAGCATAAGACACATTTATTCAAGACTTAAAACATTCTTACAGTAATCTTTAGTCTTCATGCACCTATCTTAACTTTAATTCTCATATAACATTATAGTACCTCATCATAAGAAGCACATATATATAAAGTTAACATGACCATTTACATGTTCGTAACATTAGCCACATAACCTATATCACAACTAGAATAGGAAACTTAGGCATAAGCTTCACATAGGGTGCTTCATCACCAACACACATTTATAGTATAATTTCCTTCAAGTCCATGTTCATATCACATATATACATTGGAAATAAAGTAAACACCGCTACCATAAGTGGACCATACCACACAATGCCATGCAAGGCTTCATCAACTACAATAATATAGAAAAGTAGAGAAGTAGAAGAGTAGAGCAATTCCTACCAATCCTTTATACTTTGGTCATCATTGACCATTACTACTCTTTCATTAACAAATCAAGTATAGATAAGTAGCTAAAGGTATACTAACATAATCGAAATCATGCAATAATCATGACAAGATTAAGGCCATATTACGTCCACTACATCATCAATTTATAGAATGTGAAGGGAAGTGGACCTCTTACCAATTCTTCGTCCCTTTGATTATCAACTTGTCATAGTCAGAATTAATCAATAATGCACATAGAAGGCAGTAGTTAAAGAGACCATAACTTAAACGAAATAGTATTACAATAGCCAAGAAATTGAGATTACAGTGAGCATCATAGAATTACAATAAAGAGGAAATAGAGAGTAAGTCTTCAAGCATCAATCCACATTGAATAAAAACACATAATTCATCATTATAATACATTATAGGCAGTATATAAAGTACAATTAACCCTATACAAGATCATGAACCAATTACCATGGACTCCAGATACATAGAACTACATTAGCAACTTATTGAATATAGGAGAACATGAACGAATACTATCTAATCCTCAAGCCTTGATCCATATTGGATCCATTACTTATAATTCAAATTTATATACATGATAGGTAGTAGTTAACAATCAATTTAACACAATTGAATTCCACATTTATACATTATTCAGGCAATGATACAGTGAACACATAGAGATCTAAGCTAGCTTTGTTCAAATCTTCAAACCTTCATATTCATGGTAACTCATCTACAATTCACCATCAATACACGTTCTAGGCATTAGATACAAGCAATTCAACATAATAGAATCACAATTCAATCAATAACAATTTACGATCACAATGCCCATGCAAGGGCTAAATCGAGTTTGGGAACGGACATGGGTTCAAAATGCAATTGGATTAAATTTCACGTTAAAACCAATACATTATCATCAATTCATCATGATTAAGCCATTACAAATATTGTTTGAAAGAACCCATGGCTAGATTGAAGAATAAGAGATTTGATCATATTTTCTCTTTGAAAACATTTAGATTAACTCTCCAGGTGAAAGGTTACTTAGAGATGAAGGATCACCATACCTTTATATAGATTAAAACCTCTAAAACTTGATGAATAATCCATGGGAATCCAATCTCCAAGCTGTTCTTGAGCTTCACCTTCAATGGAGGTTACTAGGTAGAAGATTTTTGGAGGGAAAGTCTATTTTGTGTGAATGGGATTGAGAATGGGTTGATCACGTTTTTGATCACTTATATATACCCAAAAATAATGAAATAAACCAAATAGGGTCAGTTTAGGACGTGGGGTGAATTTCCCATTCACCCCTTAAATAAAACAGTTGCAGGCATGCAGTTGCAGTCAACCATCGACGGACAACATCGACTGGGTGTCGACTGGATGATGGGGCGTCTTGCTGCTCTGTGGATGGTGACTGCAGCTCCCTCTTGGTGGCTTCAGCTCCTGAGTCTAAGTGTCAACCTATGCCCCAAGTTGACAGGATGTCGATGGACTAACGAGGCATCAATAGAGCTCGTCGATTGACACTGCCAAGGTAGTGTCTCGACAGCCTTTGGGTCCTTCTTGTGGGCTCGATTGAGGGGCCCTTGGGAAGTCGTACCCGGACGTTTTCAACGTAAATATGAACATTAATAAGTAAAGGACAATAAACATAAGTTTCACCCAAAACAATTACACTCAACACGTCCAAACATGCTAGGCCCCATCAAGACACACACATGCATGTCTCAAGGACTATCTTTCAAACGTCTTGGACGTTCTTGGACGTTTGACCTCCAAACTTCATGAAACTCCACATACTTCCTATAAACATCATAATAACTCATTTTTAGACTTCATAAACTCATTACATACAAATATAGAACGTATATAACACATGAGGCACATAGGTGACTAGTCGTCGAACGTCTTGGTCGTCCCTTGACATTTGACTTCCAACTCACCTCAAACTTTACAAACTGCCTACATACCATATTATAAACCATTTTAGAATATTATACCCTTATGAAGAACATGTTAGGGTCTATACACCCTAACTCATTATGGGGGTCTTACATCACCCTTCACATTAGGGCAATCCCTAACCTTGTGGCCATTCTTTCCACAACCTAATCAATTGTCTGTCCCAACGAGGAAATCACCATAATGCTTCTTGCCATATTTCCCACAAGTTGGGTTCTTGGTTGGTGAACTAGTACCCTTTACCTTTTGAGACTTACGTTAGACACCCTATCACATCCGGGGGGCACCCCCTAGAAGTAACATGGCGTACTTGACCTCTCGGAGGTCTTATACAAGCCCATGGTTATCATTCATAGCATTGACATAGTAAATTTAGGGGAAAATTTAGAACTTTACATAGCACATCATATGATAGAAACTTCATCTAATATATAGATAAAACGTGAGTCACAATACATATTTAAACCTTAAGTCTCTTTTCCATTTCAGACTCAATCAACATGATAATACATTAGGGACACAACCTTTAAGACATAAACATAAGTACAACTTAATACACTTTACAGTAAAGACATAGCATAGGAATCCTTGGACTTAACGATTCCTTTCCTTGAGCTTGGGAATCACATATCAAGCTCCTCAACCACATAGACATCCTTTAGGCATCCATAACCTACACTTTGTGTAAAAAGTAGAGAATATTGGAGTTAGTACAAGAGTACACTAAGTATGACAACCATGCAAAAACATGCATTTAAAGGGACATTTTCTTGAAATCATACTGCATGCCTTTTTGAGTAAATCTTCATAAAACCTTTATACAGTAGCATTAATACAATTCACATACTTCATAGAAACATAATCATAGGCCAAACATCATATAAAATCACATATAGAATTTAAGACATATTTGAGGTCACTTTATAGTGAGCTCTTTCTTCTTTACAGTGAATCCTTTTCCTCTAACTCGTCAACGTCCTAAATAACCCTTTAGTGATACTTGGTGCAATGCATCACGTTAAAGTCACAAAGAAAGCATACATACAACCTACCAATCCAACACATTTCATGATAGAAGCATAACACATCATAGACACATTTAAGTTAAGACTTTATTGCCTTTACGGTAAGCTACATCAATTTAAACATATACTTACTTCTTTTCATACTCATCATTTTAAGGCCTTATTCATGACCCCAATCTTAGTCTACTAGTGCAATTTACATGTGAAGCCCCATAACCTCACACATACCTAGTAAAACCACCATGAGACGACAAACCTTAACATTCAATTCATACATCAACATATTAGTGAAGACAACTTCATTCATGTCAACTACCTTCATCATATAGTCATTTAGACCGACATAGTGCATCTAAGGATAGTATCACATCTTATAGATTCATACCATGCACATCTTCATAACAAGTAGATAGATACTACAATGTCATGCATAAAGACATAAACATAAGTATATACATTAGGTAACCTCTCTAGGACTTCCTAAGGAGCTACTTGTGAAATGTCTAGATGGGTTCATTACTTCCACCTATATAAAGTAACCTCCCTTAAGTCATCCTAGTTAGGATCCTATTTATTTAATTCCATTGTCCATTTTACTTTAGGGAAACTATAGCCTTAACCGACACTAAGACTATGGGTGCTAAACATGGAATTTGGTGTTGTAGAGCCTTATACCAATGGAAGGTGTTCCTACCTAGCCAAGGCAAAACATTAACATACATCCTAGCATCCTAAGTGAATTCACTTTGCTAGATCCTATGTGGCAAGCATAGTTTATGGAACTAAGAGATAGGTATAATCCCTCTACATGCCATTGGGCAATTGGGGCCTCCTGTCATGAGAATACATGGGTAAACCTTCCTCAAGGGGAAGTCACCACCTCATGTGAATCCATAGGTGTATTCCTCTAAGGGAAGTCAACACTCTATAAGGAACAAATGGTAAATCTTCCTCCAAGGGAAGTCAACACCTCTCATTGTCAAGTTCACTCGGTGCTAAGCTAAGTTCCCTTTATTGAAAAACCTTTATTACATTTTTCATAAAACATACGTTTAGGAAATTTATTCCTCATATGATTATAGCATATTCAAGCACCTATCTAGTTTTAGAGTACTCTTGAGCACACCTTTCAAGGGACCTCTATCATCTAGATCTTCAATCATGTGTTTGTGTACTTATATGTGAGCAAACCATTCACATAACTTATAAATGTTACACATGTTCATACATCAATGCATGAGTCTATAGGTATAACTATATGAGCAATCCTTTCATATAAACCCAGTAGACACTATCCACATTCATCATATCACATAACTCATATTCATAACATGTCCACACATTCATTTTCATGTACATAAAAACCAAACCTAGAAACTATCCTATCAAGGTACACATGTGCAATGCATAGCCAAGTCCCATACCCTTGCGCACACTAGTAAACCTATCAAGTCATCCTAGTTAAGAAATACATAACATACTTCACATACATCTACTTTACATGCATAGTAGTAGACACTAGTGAATGTGATAACAACATTTCATTAGACACTATGATTCTATACTACTTGTAAGCATGCATGATGTGTGAGTGTGTATGTACATTGGTAAACATGATCATATAATGTCTATCAATAACACATTGAGACAGCCACCCTCTTAATACCATATTACACTTTCAAGTATAGACCATACAACATACTTAGCATAGGAGACAAGTCAACTTCATATTACACTTAAGACTCTAGCTTTGGCTATTCATGCATCCACATAGGGGTACATAGGTATGGTATTATTAAACATTTTAATTCATCAATGGAAGCACCTGCACTTTACCCTAACATGGATATACACATGCTTATACAATAGCCTTACAACCTAAATCACGCATAGAATAGGAAAATAGACATAAACTTCACATAGTATGATCATCATAACCACACACTCATATATTTATCAATTTGCCTTCAAGGCCATTGTAAACACATATATAATTAAAATAAAGTAAACACCGCCACCATAAGTGGACCATACCACACAATGCCATACAAGGCTTCATCATCTACAATAATATAGAAGGTAGAGAAAATAGAAGAGTAGATCAATTCTTATCAATCCTTTAGCCTTTGGTCATCATTGACCATTACTACTCTTTCATCAATAGAACAAGTATAGGAAAGTAGATAAAGTACCATAATCATACATGAATTCAAGTATAGGATACTACAAGGTCATGCTAGAACTAGTTCAACACATTAACAAACTAGAAGGTAGAAGAACATAGACCATCAACCAATTTCACTTGCATGTATCGTGAATCATATTTCATTAATAGTATCAATCTAGGGAAGTGGATAAATATACACTTAGCATAACGAGAACGTGCTTACATCCCTACAAGATCAATATACTAACATAGCCATTTAAACTATCAATTCAATAGTGAGTAGAGGGAGTAGGCTATCTTAAAAATTTCTTAAAGTATTGATCACCAATAATACATTACCAATAAAATAAATTCTAGGAAGTATCTCAATAGATCTTTATTTAAAAGGAATCATGATTTATCTAACCACAATATGAGATCACATCACATGCATAGATTATCAATCGATAGACTAGAAAGACATAGATCAACTCATATCAATCCTTCTTCACTTTTATCATACATGATTTATAATTACAATTAAATCATAATATCAAGTTAAAACAGTAGCTATAATCATCTTCACCTATTCAAACTCAATATTAAATCATAAAAAGGGAAATGTTACACTGAACTCCTAGAATTCTAAACTAGGCATGTTCAGTTCTTCATACATTGATCCACATGGATCCTTACTCATCAATTCATAATAAATTCACGTAAATAACAATAGGTATAAGCAATTCAACGTAAGAGAATCACAATTTAACCAATAACAAACCATGATCACAAAGCCCATGCAAGGAGTAAATTGATTTCGGGAAGGAACATGTGTTCGTCATGCAATTGGATAAAGATCACGTTAAAACAAATACATTAACATCAATTCATCATGATTTAGTCATTAAAAACATTTTTAGAAAGAACCCATGGTTTCACGACTGGAATCTAGACCCCAGACGAGACTGGCGTCGTTGACCTCTCAGAGGTCGCAGACAAGCCTACTTACGTCATTCTTACTTTACATAGGTTAATTTTAGCGGAAAATTTGAAACTTTTTGTTTCTAAACATTGCTTACTAAACATTTCTAATACATTCGTAATTTGTTCACCATCAACCATCTAACATTAAGAGATAATCAAATGAAAGGAATAGTTCAATAAATATAAATTGTATAATTGCCAAAATGGTCCAATACAAAGTCTGATCAAAACAGGAAAGAAACGCTAGTGGAACATGCTCCACTAGCTCAACTCTAAAACTAAGCTGGAATGTAAAACAGTAGCATCCTCGAAAGCATGAGGACCTACCAAACTCCGGATGAATGCTGACGTCCGGATAGCTGCAACAATGATCCTGTAGCTCTATCGCCCACCTGTGCCGGCACCTAAAATAGTATAGATGTATAGGGTTAGTACACACTTGTACTAAGTATGGGTATATGCAAGCACACACCAAGGACATGCATGAGAAAGAATAGCTCTTTCCTAACGACATGATTTTTGGAAGTCAAGTCAGTGGACTTGCCAAATTGAGATTAGGAGGTTCCCAAATTTGGATTAGGAAAGTCAATGAGCTTTCCAAATTTGGATTAGGAAAGTCAGTGAGCTTTCCAGATTTGGAATAGGAAGCTTATGCCATGAGAATAACATACATCATCATACTTTTCACATTTGCAAAGAGCACATAACATTTACACGTAGCACATATCATATAGCTTACAACACACTTTGTATGTAGCACATAACTTCTTTAATATCATTCATTCATATGCCATGAGACCTCGGAATCATGGACTTAACATTAAGACATCCCAGAAATGAGGGCTCAACAGATGGGACCTCAACTAGAGAGTCTTCATTAGCAAACACAGAGTCTGCTTCGTTCATTCATACGTACTCTATTTCATTTCGTTCATAGGCCAGTGTAAACACCAGCTATACCTAGGATGTAGTTTAAGACTTTCATTAGGTTCGTTGTGCAATGACCAAGAATGACCTAATGTCATTACTTGAATCTAACTCACCTTTTGATTATCCTATTCTAACACCTTTGGTATCATTCATTTCATTATGTGCTTAATTTGAGGCTGGGCTCATTCATTCATTGGGAACTTTAACTTTAACCGACATAGATCATGTGAGCATCATGAAATCCAGTGTCTCCCCCACACCGAAAAGAGGTGGAATCACCGGCCAAGGTAACCCAAAACATGCTAGCGTACATGGGAATTGAACCCCGCCAGATCCCTATATTGGCAGTATAGGTTCGAAGACCAGGAGATATAAGGAGACCCATACCCGGCAAGCCGGACAGTCTTATCTCATGAGAGTTACGTGAACCTCCGCCCTTCCCGAAAGAAGGCATCACCGCTCATAGCTAGTCTATCGGTGCTCAGTATAAAGTTCCATTACATTCAACTCATACTTCATGGAAGCTGGCTTCTAGTATGAGGACATCATAGCTCAATAGATGATTTCTCATCTCATCATTAGTATTAAGTGTGTTAATCTCAATACTTTTATTAGAGTGTTCATAGAGACTGGTCTCTTCATTAACTTTACACTCTCATAGGTGAGTACGTTTTGGTAACAATTACTTAGGCTCATTTGAGATTGTTCTCATCTTTTACATTAGCCTCATATCATGTTGTCACCACTTTCATTAACATTAGCACAATTGCTCTTCATAATTACTCACCTCATTTTACGTGAAAGTTCATTTCATCATATGCCATGTACTTGGCCATTTGCGTATTTCACACTCTTACTTAACCCTTCTAGGGTTTCTTCGTTTCTTTACATACATCTTAGGTTCACTTATTTTTAAGCGTATGCTAGACTTATGGGTCTAGACATACAAGCCATGAGGCTTCATTCATAGTTCGTAAAGGGACTCATATCTTCCTAAGATTATGTAGTACAAGACTTATGTATCTTGTATATATGCCAAGATCTCGATTTCGATCTAAGTAGGTGGCATTATTCTTGAACATTTAATTCACATATTATGTATCAATACGGAAATTTGGGCAAGGGAACCCAAGTTCGAATCCCTTGGACAATACTTACATTTTTCCTTGACTTTATTTTTAGTCTTCATGATAATTGGACCCTAGGTCGAACCTCAACATCAACATTTCTTTTTAGTTCCTTTTCTCTAGAACTTCTCTCCTTTGGCCGAGGGGTTGTGGGTTCGAACCCCCACAGCCCCCTCTTATTTTCCCATTTATTTTCCTTGTCCATTTCGGCTTAACCAGGAGGTTGTGGGATCAAACCCCCACAGCCTCTCTTTATTTATTTTTTCTTTATTTCGCTTGGGACTTATAGGTTGTGGGTTCGAACCCCCACAGCCTCCTTATTTTCATTTTCATTTAAAAGTTAACTACTTAAGCGTTGGCAGTGAGGTTGTGGGATCGAGCCCCCACAACGTCACATTATTTTCTTTTTAATTTCTCTCTTTGTCTCCTCCTTCAGCCAAGAGGTGGTGGGTTCGAATCCCACTCCTCCCATTATTTTTAATAATTTAAAATTCCCCTCTTACTCTCTTGTTTGGCCGAGAGGTTGTGGGTTCGAATCCCACACCTCTTATTTTTGTTTTCTAGCTTTCATATAGTGAGGTCTTGGGTTCAATCCCCACTGACCTCACATATTTTAAATATATTTTTAAACCTCTCAACCTTAAGTATTCTGGCCGAAAATTCCATCACCAAGTGCTGGAAATTTTATTAAATTTTCTAGCCTTTATTTAACAACATTCATACGTTCGTTTTGAGGTACTTTCACGATTCGTTTAACACATTCTTAGGTGTAGATTCATTGTTGTTTTAGCTTAGATTTTTTCACTTATGATTAGCCACCTCACACTTAATTTAACATCACAATTTACACACCTTATGCACAATAATTCCAATCATCAAACAAGCCATTTTAATACTTCAAAACGGAGAACAACAACAAACATTTTACACATTGCACCACATCATTTTTGGTTGACATAATTGAACATGCTTTCTATTTCCAAACATAAAATCACAAGGAACATCATATTTCACACTTAGCTACCAGCAACCATACCAACAACATGATTTCTAAACTAATTTAGATTGAAATCGGAAGGAGACTAGGGACAAGGAGTTCAACATTCAAGGGGACAACCCTAGTTTCATATGTCGACTTTTGTAGAAAGAAATTCCTCTTGGAGAAAGGATTCCAAGAGAGAAAACCCATACCTTGTTGTAGCTTTCCACACCTTCCAAGTGCTGCCAAACTCCTCCCTAAACCTTCAACACAAACCCGTCGAGAAGATGATGCAAAGTTTTCGTTTCTTAAGTTAGCTTGCTTGCTTGTATATTTTTTTTTGTAAGTTCTTTGAGTTTAGAGAACTTTTGATTGCTTTCTAATGTTTTTATCTTCAGTTTTTGCAGCCAAGAAAAATAATTTGGATGAGAGAGAGAGAGATTTAGGCTTGAGGGAGAGAGATAGTGTGAGATAGTGCATCTTAAAACTAGGATAGTTGGCAAGACTTAGTCAATTTAAAAAAAAAACATTAATTAATAAGTAAATAAATAATAAATAATAATAAAATCTGATTTTCCTTTTTACATCAGCCATTAATTATAAATTTATTAAATTAATTCACCAATAATAAAAAAAATCATA
This sequence comes from Solanum lycopersicoides, assembly GCA_022817965.1. Taxonomy (NCBI): domain Eukaryota; kingdom Viridiplantae; phylum Streptophyta; class Magnoliopsida; order Solanales; family Solanaceae; genus Solanum; species Solanum lycopersicoides. The sequence continues at coordinate 64,404,904 of CM040629.1, read as the reverse complement.
TTAAATCCTTGCTCCCACCTAGGTTCGAACCCGGGTGGAGCAAGACTTCATTTCAAGAGACCAATTTCGGCTCTCTCTCCCCAAATTGCCCCTCCACTTTATTAAATAATTAATTAATTATATATTTAGGGTAATTACGATATACCCCTAGCCTGGTAAAAGACCATTTTACCCTTAGACCCTCAAAACTTAAAATTTCTTCTTTTTAAGTCCGGTAAAGACTCCTTCGATTAAATCTTCATTTTGAGAGCCTTACTTGGTTGGTTCCAACCTTTCCAAGTTCAACTAACTCCCCAAGTTAGTTGGCTTGGTCGTAGTAAGGGTTCTGAGGTCTGGTTCTACGCGTATCAATCCGTGTGAACCTTGGTCTAATCGCAAGCATTCTTGACACCTTAAACATTTAGCTTATTCATTTTTTTAGGGTTGTTACATTATCCCCCCTTAGGAACATTCGTCCCCGAATGACACTACTCTTTACTAACAATAAGTATGTCATCTATAGAACGTACACATACGTAGGTACTTCAATACTTCCATGGGTGAATATCTGATTCACATCTTAACATGATGGTACACATCCTTGAAACCTACTAGTAGCTTCACATTAATAGACTAAGGAATTCTTCCCTAAACTAGTCTCATCAAAGCATACATCATAAGTCAACATAAAAGTCATATAAATCAGCAACCAACATGATGACTTCAAACATATTAACCTCATACTAGGGCATAAACACCATACACAGTCAAATATATGAAAGGCTAATTAAGGATACGCACCCGAGGCTTCATCAGAAGTGCCTTCCCCTGCACCCCTAGACTTGAGTGCGAAGAATCGTTGCTTCCTTGGAGCCTCTTCATTTGGGCCATTAGTCTGAACTCTCTCCTTCCCTTGTTCTTGACTTCTTCTATTCGGACAATCCTTCACCATGTGTCCCGGTTTTCCACAGCTGTAACAAGCGTTAGAGCCCATCATACACTCTCCTCCATGCTGTCTGCCACACTTTCTGCAAGGTTGCCTTTCCTTAGGTGTATATACTTCATTGTTTCTCTTATCTCTGGACTCGGAATCCCTATCATAGAGACCACTGGATGAACTTGACTCCCTTTGGTGGGAGAGTCCCTTCTTAAACCTTGGCTGCTCACGGACGCCAAAGTTGTTTCTGTGGCCTCCGTGGCTGGGACCTGCCTGATCTTGAGGCCTAGGCCTCCTAACATCACGAATACCCCTCTTTCTACGGCTGTCCTCCACCTGCTTTACATGCACCATCAACCTGGAAAGGTCCATATTATCATGGAGCATCGCAGACCGACATTCCTCCTCCAGGTCTCCATTGATTCCTGTGAGGAACCTACTCATTTCATCCCTGCTGTTCGAAACCAGGGAAGTAGCATACCTGGATAATTCAACAAGCCTCAGTACTCTCCTCAATCTTGCTATTAAATACTAAGGAAAGTAATATACCTGGATAGCTTAACAAACTTCAGGGAATACTCCCTGACTGTCATGGATCCTTGTTTAAGGTTGATGAACTCTTCAACCTTGGATTCCCTCGTCTCTCTGGGAAAGAACCTCTCCAGAAATGTTGTCTTGAACAGCTCCCAAGTGACTGGCACTCCACCTAAGACACGGCTATCTTGCCACATCTTGCACCAAGTCTGTGCAACATTCTTGAGCTGATAGGAAGCCAGCTCAGCCTTCTCAATATCAGTGGCCCCCATAGCCACCAGGATCTTATGCACCTCATCTACAAACTCTTGAGGATCCTCCGATGTCTTAGCCCCTGTGAATATGGGAGGGTTCATCCTCGTGAAATCTCGCAGTCTGTCAGCCATGCTGCGAACCGGTGGGTTCTCCCTCTGAACATCCTGCCGGTTGACTTGGGCAGTCATAGCCTGAGCCTGCATCTTGATGGCCTGTGCCATCTGGGCCAAAGATGCCCTCACCTCAGCATCGGTCAACCCAGCTGGGTTAACCGGCATGCCACTCCTTCAGCTGGGACCTGGGGTGGAACTCGATTGCCCCCAGCAGTGCCCCCCTCCCTCTACCAATAGCCCTCCTAGGGTTCATTCTCTGAAAAACAACAGGGGTTGATGTTAGACACGCTCATAACACCAAGAACTCAGACATTAGGAAAAGCACGATAAGATTAGAAGAAGGGAAATTTTCCTACGCATCATGCAGTCTCTAATTCAGGATAGTGGTGCACTTCACTACCATGACTTAGAAACTACTCAATGTGGTTGATGTGAACTCATTATTCTCGGAATTTAACCTAGTGCTCTGATACCAACTTTGTCACGACTGGAATCTAGACCCCAGACGAGACCGGCGTCGTTGACCTCTCAGAGGTCGCAGACAAGCCTACTTACGTCATTCTTACTTTACATAGGTTAATTTTAGCGGAAAATTTGAAACTTTTTGTTTCTAAACATTGCTTACTAAACATTTCTAATACATTCGTAATTTGTTCACCATCAACCATCTAACATTAAGAGATAATCAAATGAAAGGAATAGTTCAATAAATCTTAATTGTATAATTGCCAAAATGGTCCAATACAATGTCTGAATCAAAACAGGAAAGAAACGCTAGTGGAACATGCTCCACTAGCTCAACTCTAAAACTAAGCTGGAATGTAAAACAGTAGCATCCTCGAAAGCATGAGGACCTACCAAACTCCGGATGAATGCTGACGTCCGGATAGCTGCAACAATGATCCTGTAGCTCTATCGCCTACCTGTGCCTGCACCTAAAATAGTATAGATGTATAGGGTTAGTACACACTTGTACTAAGTATGGGTATATGCAAGCACACACCAAGGACATGCATGAGAAAGAATAGCTCTTTCCTAACGACATGATTTTTGGAAGTCAAGTCAGTGGACTTGCCAAATTGAGATTAGGAGGTTCCCAAATTTGGATTAGGAAAGTCAATGAGCTTTCCAAATTTGGATTAGGAAAGTCAGTGAGCTTTCCAGATTTGGAATAGGAAGCTTATGCCATGAGAATAACATACATCATCATACTTTTCACATTTGCAAACAAAACATAACATTTACACGTAGCACATATCATATAGCTTACAACACACTTTGTATGTAGCACATAACTCCTTTAATATCATTCATTCATATGCCATGAGACCTCGGAATCATGGACTTAACATTAAGACATCCCAGAAATGAGGGCTCAACAGATGGGACCTCAACTAGAGAGTCTTCATTAGCAAACACAGAGTCTGCTTCGTTCATTCATACGTACTCCATTTCATTTCGTTCATAGGCCAGTGTAAACACCAGCTATACCTAGGATGTAGTTTAAGACTTTCATTAGGTTCGTTGTGCAATGACCAAGAATGACCTAATGTCATTACTTGAATCTAACTCACCTTTTGATTATCCTATTCTAACACCTTTGGTATCATTCATTTCATTATGTGCTTCATTTGAGGCTGGCCTCATTCATTCATTGGGAACTTTAACTTTAACCGACATAGATCATGTGAGCATCATGAAATCCAGTGTCTCCCCCACACCGAAAAGAGGTGGAATCACCGGCCAAGGTGACCCAAAACATGCTAGCGTACATGGGAATTTAACCCCGCCAGATCCCTATATTGGCAGTATAGGTTCGAAGACCAGGAGATATAAGGAGACCCATACCCGGCAAGCCGGACAGTCTCATCTCATGAGAGTTACGTGAACCTCCGCCCTTCCCGAAAGAAGGCATCACCGCTCATAGCTAGTCTATCGGTGCTCAGTATAAAGTTCCATTACATTCAACTCATACTTCATGGAAGCTGGCTTCTAGTATGAGGACATCATAGCTCAATAGATGATTTCTCATCTCATCATTAGTATTAAGTGTGTTAATCTCAATACTTTTATTAGAGTGTTCATAGAGACTGGTCTCTTCATTAACTTTACACTCTCATAGGTGAGTACGTTTTGGTAACAATTACTTAGGCTCATTTGAGATTGTTCTCATCTTTTACATTAGCCTCATATCATGTTGTCACCACATTCATTAACATTAGCACAATTGCTCTTCATAATTACTCACCCCATTTTACGTGAAAGTTCATTTCATCATATGCCATGTACTTGGCCATTTGCGTATTTCACACTCTTACTTAACCCTTCTAGGGTTTCTTCGTTTCTTTACATACATCTTAGGTTCACTTATTTTTAAACGTATGCTAGACTTATGGGTCTATACATACAAGCCATGAGGCTTAATTCATAGTTCGTTAAGTGACTCATATCTTCCTAAGATTATGTAGTACAAGAATTATGTATCTTGTATATATGCCAAGATCTCGATTTCGATCTAAGTAGGTGGCATTATTCTTGAACATTTAATTCACGTATGACTTATGTATCAATACGGAAATTTGGGCAAGGAACCCAAGTTCGAATCCCTTGGACAATACTTACATTTTTCCTTGACTTTATTTTTAGTCTTCATGATATTGGGACCCTAGGTCGAACCTCAACAACAACATTTCTTTTTAGTTCCTTTTCTCTAGAACTTCTCTCCTTTGGCCGAGGGGTTGTGGGTTCGAACCCCCACAACCCCCTCTTATTTTCCCATTTATTTTCCTTGTCCATTTCGGCTTAACCAGGAGGTTGTGGGATCAAACCCCCACACCTCTTTTATTTTTTTTTCTTTATTTCGCTTGGGACTTAGAGGTTGTGGGTTCGAACCCCCACAGCCTCCTTATTTTCATTTTCATTTAAAAGTTAACTACTTAAGTGTTGGCAGTGAGGTTGTGGGATCGAGCCCCCACATCACTTTATTTTCTTTTTAATTTCTCTCTTTGTCTCCTTCTTCAGCCAAGAGGTGGTGGGTTCGAATCCCACTCCTCCCATTATTTTTAATAATTTAAAATTCCCCTCTTACTCTCTTGTTTGGCCGAGAGGTTGTGGGTTCGAATCCCACACCTCTCATTTTTTTTTCCAGCTTTCATGTAGTGAGGTCTTGGGTTCAATCCCCACTGACCTCACATATTTTAAATATATTTTTAAACCTCTCAACCTTAAGTATTCTGGCCGAAAATTCCATCACCAAGTGCTGGAAATTTTATTAAATTTTCTAGCCTTTATTTAACAACATTCATACGTTCGTTTTGAGGTACTTTCACGATTCGTTTAACACATTCTTAGGTGTAGATTCATTGTTGTTTTAGCTATGAGGACATCATATAGCTCAATAGGATTTTCTCATCTCATCATTAGTATTAAGTGTGTTAATCTCAATACTTTTATTAGAGGGTTCATAGAGACTGGTCTCTTCATTAACTTTACACTCTCATAGGTGAGTACGTTTTGGTAACAATTACTTAGGCTCATTTGAGATTGTTCTCATTTTTACATTAGCCTCATATCATGTTGTCACCACTTTCATTAACATTAGCACAATTGCTCTTCATAATTACTCACCTCATTTTAACGTGAAGTTCATTTCATCATATGCCATGTACTTGGCATTTGCGTATTTCACACTCTTACTTAACCCTTCTAGGGTTTCTTCGTTTCTTTACATACATCTTAGGTTCACTTATTTTTAAGCGTATGCTAGACTTATGGTCTAGACATACAAGCCATGAGGCTTCATTATAGTTCGTAAAGGACTCATATCTTCCTAAGATTATGTAGTACAAGACTTATGTATCTTGTATATAATGCCAAGATCTCGATTTCGATCTAAGTAGGTGGCATTATTCTTGAACATTTAATTCACATATTATGTATCAATACGGAAATTTGGGCAAGGGAACCAAGTTCGAATCCCTTGGACAATACTTACATTTTTCCTTGACTTTATTTTTAGTCTTCATGATATTGGACCTAGGTCGAACCTCAACAACAACATTTCTTTTTAGTTCCTTTCTCTAGAACTTCTCTCCTTTGGCCGAGGGGTTGTGGGTTCGAACCCCACAACCCCCTCTTATTTCCCATTTATTTTCCTTGTCCATTTCGGCTTAACCAGGAGGTTGTGGGATAAACCCCCACAGCCTCTCTTATTTATTTTTTCTTTATTTCGCTTGGAACTTATAGGTTGTGGGTTCGACCCACCACAAGCCTCCTTATTTCATTTTCATTTAAAAGTTAACTACTTAAGCGTTGGCAGTGAGGTTGTGGGATCGAGCCCCACAACGTCACATTATTTTCTTTTAATTTCTCTCTTTGTCTCCTCCTTCATCAAGAGGTGGTGGGTTCGAATCCCACTCCCCATTATTTTTAATAATTTAAAATTCTCCCTTACTCTCTTGTTTGGCCGAGAGGTTGTGGGTCGAATCTCACACCTCTTATTTTTGTTTTCTAGCTTTCATATAGTGAGGTCTTGGGTTCATCCCCACTGACCTCACATATTTTAAATATATTTTAAACCTCTCAACCTTAAGTATTCTGGCCGAAAATTCCATCACCAAGTGCTGGAAATTTTATAATTTTTCTAGCCTTTATTTAACACATTCATACGTTCTTTTGAGGTACTTTCACGATTCGTTTAACACATTCTTAGGTGTAGATTCATTGTTGTTTTAGCTTAGATTTTTTCACTTATGATTAGACACCTCACACTTAATTTAACATCACAATTAACAACCTTTATGCACAATAATTCCAATCATCAAACAAGCCATTTTAATACTTCAAAACGGAGAACAACAACAAACATTTTACACATTGCACCACATCATTTTTGGTTGACATAATTGAACATGCTTTCTATTTCAAACATAAATCACAAGGAACATCATATTTCACACTTAGCTACCAGCAACCATAACCACAACATGATTTCTAAACTAATTTAGATTGAAATCGAAGGAGACTAGGGACAAGGAGTTCAACATTCAAGGGGACAACCCTAGTTCATATGTCGACTTTTGTGGAAGAAATTCCTCTGGAAAAAGGATCCAGAGAGAAACCCATACTTTGTTGTAGCTTTCCAACCTTCCAAGTGCTGCCAAACTCTCCCCTAAACCTTGAACGCAAACCCGTCGAGAAGATGATGCAAAGTTTTTCGTTTCTTAAGTTAGCTTGCTTGCTTGTATATAATATTTTTTGTAAGTTCTTTGAGTTTAGAGAACTTTTGAGTGCTTCTAATGTTTTTATCTTCTGTTTTTTCAGCCAAGAAAAATAATTTGGATGAGAGAGAGAGAGATTTAGGCTTGAGGGAGAGAGATAGTTGGAGATACTGCATCTTAAAACTAGGATAGTTGGCAAGACTTAGTCAATTTAAAAAAACATTAATTTATAAGTAAATAATAAATAAAGAATAATAAATCTGATTTTCTCTTTTACATCAGCCTTATTATAAATTTATTAAATTAATTCACCAATAATAAAAAAATCATATTAAATCCTTGCTCCCACCTAGTTCGAACCCGGGTGGAGCAAGACTTCATTTCAAGAGATCAATTTCGGTCTCTCTCCCAAATTGCCCTCCACTTTATTAATAATTACTTAATTATATATTTAGGATAATTACGATACTACCCCTAGCCTGGTAAAAGACCATTTTACCCTTAGACCCTCAAAACTTAAAATTTCTTCTTTTTAAGTCCGGTAAAGACTCCTTTGATTAAATCTTCATTTTTGAGAGTCTATTTGGTTGGTTCCAACCTTTCCAAGTTCAACTAACTCCCCAAGTAGTTGGCTTGGTCGTAGTAAGGGTTCTGAGGTCTGGTTCTACGCGTATCAATCCGTGTGAACCTTGGTCTAATCGCAAGCATTCTTGACACCTTAAACATTTAGCTTATCATTTTTTTTAGGGTTGTTACATTATCCCCCCTTAGGAACATTCGTCCCCGAATGACACTACTCTTTACTTACAATAAGTATGTCATCTATAGAACGTACACATACGTAGGTACTTCAATACTTCCATGGGTGAATATCTGATTCACATCTTAACATGATGGTACACATCCTTGAAACCTACTGTAGCTTCACATTAATAGACTAAGGAATTCTTCCCTAAACTAGTCTCATCAAAGCATACATCATAAGTCAATAAAAAGTCATATAAATCAGCAACCAACATGATGACTTCAAACATATTAACTCATACTAGGGCATAAAAACTTCATATCAATATATAAAAGCTAATTAAGGATACGCACCGAGGCTTCATCAGAAGTGCCTTCCCTGCACCCTAGACTTGAGTGCGAAGAATCGTTGCTTCCTTGGAGCCTCTTCATTTGGGCCATAAGTCTGAACTCTCTCCTTCCCTTGTTCTTGACTTCTTCTATTCGGACAATCCTTCACCATGTGTCCCGGTTTTCCACAGCTGTCAAGCGTTATAGCCATCATACACTCTCCTCCATGATGTCTGCCACACTTCTTGCAAGGTTGCCTTTCCTTAGGTGTATATACTTCATTGTTTCTCTTATCTCTGGACTCAGAATCCCTATCATAGAGACCACTGGATGAACTTGACTCCCTTTGGTGGGAGAGTCCTTCTTAAATATTGGCTGCTCACGGACGCAAAGTTGTTTCTGTGGCCTCCGTGGATGGGACCTGCCTGATCTTGAGGCTAGGCCTCCTAACATCACGAATACCCTCTTTCTACGGCTGTCCTCCACCTGCTTTACATGCACCATCAACCTGGAAAGGTCCATATTATCATGGAGCATCGCAGACCGACATCCTCCTCCAGTCTCCATTGATTCCTATGAGGAACCTCACTCATTCATCCCTGCTGTTCGAAACCAGGGAAGTAGCATACCTGGATAATTCACAAGCCTCATTACTCTCCTCAATCTTGCATTAAATATTAAGGAAAGTAATGTACCTGGATAGCTTAACAAACTTCAGGGAATATCTCCCTGACTGTCATGGATCCTTGTTAGGTTGATGAACTCTTCAACCTTGGATTCCCTCGTCTCTCTGGAAAGAACCTCCAGAAATGTTGTCTTGAATAGCTCCAAGTGACTAGCACTCCACCTAAGACACGGCTATCTTGCACATCTTGCACCAAGTATGTGCAACATTCTTGAGCTGATAGGAAGCCAACTCAGCCTTCTCAATATCAGTGGCCCATAGCACCAGGATCTTATGCCCTCATCTACAAACTCTTGAGGATCCTCCGATGTCTTAGCCCTGTGAATATGGGAGGGTTCATCCTCGTGAATCTCGCAGTCTGTCAGCCATGCTGCGAACGATGGGTTCTCCCTCTGAACATCCTGCCGGTTGACCTTGGGAGTCATAGCCTGAGCCTGCATCTTGATGTCCTGTGCCATCTGGGCCAAAGATGCCCTCACCTCAGCATCGGTCACCAGCTGGGTTAACCGGCATGCAACTCCTTCAGCTAGGACCTGGGGTGGAACTCGATTGCCCCCAGCAGTCCCCCCTCCTCCTCTGACCAATAGCCCTCCTAGGGTTCATTCTCTGAAAACAACAGGGGTTGATGTTAGACACGCTCATAACACCAAGAACTCAAACATTAGGAAAAGCACGATAAGATTAGAAGAAGGGAAATTTTCCTACGCATCATGCAGTCTCTAATTCAGGATAGTGGTACACTTCACTACCTGACTTAGAAACTACTCAATGTGGTTGATGTGAACTCATTATTCTCGGAATTTAACCTAGTGCTCTGATATAAACTTTGTCACGACTGGAATCTAGACCCAGACGAGACTGGCGTCGTTGACCTCTCAGAGGTCGCAGACAAGCCTACTTACGTCATTCTACTTTACATAGGTTAATTTTAGCAGAAAATTTGAAACTTTTTGTTCTAAACATTGCTTACTAAACATTTCTAATACATTCGTAATTGTTTCACCATCAACCATCTAACATTAAGAGATAATCAAAAGAAAGGAATAGTTCAATAAATCTTAATTGTATAATTGCCAAAATGGTCCAATACAATGTCTGAATCAAAACAGGAAACGCTAGTGGAACATGCTCCACTAGCCAACTCTAAAACTAAGCTGGAATGTAAAACACGTAAGCAAATCTCGAAGCATGAGGAGCTACAAATCCGGATGACTGAGTAGATCAATTCTTATCAATCCTTTAGCCTTTGGTCATCATTGACCATTACTACTCTTTCATCAATAGAACAAGTATAGGAAAGTAGATAAAGTACCATAATCATACATGAATTCAAGTATAGGATACTACAAGGTCATGCTAGAACTAGTTCAACACATTAACAAACTAGAAGTAGAAGAACATAGACCATCAACCAATTTCACTTGCATGTATCGTGAATCATATTTCATTAATAGTATCAATCTAGGGAAGTGGATAAATATACACTTTGCATAACGAGAACGTGCTTACATCCCTACAAGATCAATATACTAACATAGGCATTTAAACTATCAATTCAATAGTGAGTAGAGGGAGTAGGCTATCTTAAAAATTTCTTAAAGTATTGATCACCAATAATACATTACCAATAAAATAAATTCTAGGAAGTATCTCAATAGATCTTTATTTAAAAGGAATCATGATTTATCTAACCACAATACGAGATCACATCACATGCATAGATTATCAATCGATAGACTAGAAAGACATAGATCAACTCATATCAATCCTTCTTCACTTTTATCATACATGATTTATAATTACAATTAAATCATAATATCAAGTTAAAACAGTAGCTATAATCATCTTCACCTATTCAAACTCAATATTAAATCATAAAAAGGGAAATGTTACACTGAACTCCTAGAATTCTAAACTAGGCATGTTCAGTTCTTCATACATTGATCCACATGGATCCTTACTCATCAATTCATAATAAATTCACGTAAATAACAATAGGTATAAGCAATTCAACGTAAGAGAATCACAATTTAACCAATAACAAACCATGATCACAAAGCCCATGCAAGGAGTAAATTGATTTCGGGAAGGAACATGTGTTCGTCATGCAATTGGATAAAGATCACGTTAAAACAAATACATTAACATCAATTCATCATGATTTAGTCATTAAAAACATTTTTAGAAAGAACCCATGGTTTCACGACTGGAATCTAGACCCCAGACGAGACTGGCGTCGTTGACCTCTCAGAGGTCGCAGACAAGCCTACTTACGTCATTCTTACTTTACATAGGTTAATTTTAGCGGAAAATTTGAAACTTTTTGTTTCTAAATATTGCTTACTAAACATTTCTAATACATTCGTAATTTGTTCACCATCAACCATCTAACATTAAGAGATAATCAAATGAAAGGAATAGTTCAATAAATCTTAATTGTATAATTGCCAAAATGGTCCAATACAAAGTCTGAATCAAAACAGGAAAGAAACGCTAGTGGAACATGCTCCAATAGCTCAACTCTAAAACTAAGCTGGAATGTAAAACAGTAGCATCCTCGAAAGCATGAGGACCTACCAAACTCCGGATGAATGCTGACGTCCGGATAGCTGCAACAACGATCCTGTAGCTCTATCGCCTACCTGTGCCTGCACCTAAAATAGTATAGATGTATAGGATTAGTACACACTTGTACTAAGTATGGGTATATGCAAGCACACACCAAGGACATGCATGAGAAAGAATAGCTCTTTCCTAACGACATGATTTTTGGAAGTCAAGTCAGTGGACTTGCCAAATTGAGATTAGGAGGTTCCCAAATTTGGATTAGGAAAGTCAATGAGCTTTCCAAATTTGGATTAGGAAAGTCAGTGAGCTTTCCAGATTTGGAATAGGAAGCTTATGCCATGAGAATAACATACATCATCATACTTTTCACATTTGCAAACAACACATAACATTTACACGTAGCACATATCATATAGCTTACAACACACTTTGTATGTAGCACATAACTCCTTTAATATCATTCATTCATATGCCATGAGACCTCGGAATCATGGACTTAACATTAAGACATCCCAGAAATGAGGGCTCAACAGATGGGACCTCAACTAGAGAGTCTTCATTAGCAAACACAGAGTCTGCTTCGTTCATTCATACGTACTCCATTTCATTTCGTTCATAGGCCAGTGTAAACACCAGCTATACCTAGGATGTAGTTTAAGACTTTCATTAGGTTCGTTGTGCAATGACCAAGAATGACCTAATGTCATTACTTGAATCTAACTCACCTTTTGATTATCCTATTCTAACACCTTTGGTATCATTCATTTCATTATGTGCTTCATTTGAGGCTGGCCTCATTCATTCATTGGGAACTTTAACTTTAACCGACATAGATCATGTGAGCATCATGAAATCCAGTGTCTCCCCCACACCGAAAAGAGGTGGAATCACCGGCCAAGGTGACCCAAAACATGCTAGCGTACATGGGAATTTAACCCCGCCAGATCCCTATATTGGCAGTATAGGTTCGAAGACCAGGAGATATAAGGAGACCCATACCCGGCAAGCCGGACAGTCTCATCTCATGAGAGTTACGTGAACCTCCGCCCTTCCCGAAAGAAGGCATCACCGCTCATAGCTAGTCTATCGGTGCTCAGTATAAAGTTCCATTACATTCAACTCATACTTCATGGAAGCTGGCTTCTAGTATGAGGACATCATAGCTCAATAGATGATTTCTCATCTCATCATTAGTATTAAGTGTGTTAATCTCAATACTTTTATTAGAGTGTTCATAGAGACTGGTCTCTTCATTAACTTTACACTCTCATAGGTGAGTACGTTTTGGTAACAATTACTTAGGCTCATTTGAGATTGTTCTCATCTTTTACATTAGCCTAATATCATGTTGTCACCACATTCATTAACATTAGCACAATTGCTCTTCATAATTACTCACCCCATTTTACGTGAAAGTTCATTTCATCATATGCCATGTACTTGGCCATTTGCGTATTTCACACTCTTACTTAACCCTTCTAGGGTTTCTTCGTTTCTTTACATACATCTTAGGTTCACTTATTTTTAAGCGTATGCTAGACTTATGGGTCTATACATACAAGCCATGAGGCTTCATTCATAGTTCGTTAAGTGACTCATATCTTCCTAAGATTATGTAGTACAAGACTTATGTATCTTGTATATATGCCAAGATCTCGATTTCGATCTAAGTAGGTGGCATTATTCTTGAACATTTAATTCACGTATGACTTATGTATCAATACGGAAATTTGGGCAAGGGAACCCAAGTTCGAATCCCTTGGACAATACTTACATTTTTCCTTGACTTTATTTTTAGTCTTCATGATATTTGGACCCTAGGTCGAACCCCAACATCAACATTTCTTTTTAGTTCCTTTTCTCTAGAACTTCTCTCCTTTGGCCGAGGGGTTGTGGGTTCGAACCCCCACAGCCCCCTCTTATTTTCCCATTTATTTTCCTTGTCCATTTCGGCTTAACCAGGAGGTTGTGGGATCAAACCCCCACAGCCTCTCTTTATTTATTTTTTCTTTATTTCGCTTGGGACTTAGAGGTTGTGGGTTCGAACCCCCACAGCCTCCTTATTTTCATTTTCATTTAAAAGTTAACTACTTAAGTGTTGGCAGTGAGGTTGTGGGATCGAGCCCCCACAGCCTCACTTTATTTTCTTTTTAATTTCTCTCTTTGTCTCCTCTTCAGCCAAGAGGTGGTGGGTTCGAATCCCACTCCTCCCATTATTTTTATTAATTTAAAATTCCCCTCTTACTCTCTTGTTTGACCGAGAGGTTGTGGGTTCGAATCCCACACCTCTTTTTTTTTTCCAGCTTTCATGTAGTGAGGTCTTGGGTTCAATCCCCACTGACCTCACATATTTTAAATATATTTTTAAACCTCTCAACCTTAAGTATTCTGGCCGAAAATTCCATCACCAAGTGCTGGAAATTTTATTAAATTTTCTAGCCTTTATTTAACAACATTCATACGTTCGTTTTGAGGTACTTTCATGATTCGTTTAACACATTCTTAGGTGTAGATTCATTGTTGTTTTAGCTTAGATTTTTCCACTTATGATCAGCCACCTTACACTTCATTTAACATCACAATTTACACACCTTATGCACAATAATTCAATCATCAAACAAGCCATTTTAAGACTTCAAAACGGAGAACAACAACAAACATTTTACACATTGCACCACATCATTTTCGGTTGACATCATTGAACATGCTTGCTATTTCCAAACATAAAATCACAAGGAACATCATATTTCACACTTAGCTACCAGCAACCATACCAACAACATGATTTCTAAACTAATTTAGATTGAAATCGGAAGGAGACTAGGGACAAGGAGTTCAACATTCAAGGGGACAGCCCTAGTTTCATATGTCGACTTTTGTAGAAAGAAATTCCTCTTGGAGAAAGGATTCCAAGAGAGAAAACCCATACCTTGTTGTAGCTTTCCACACCTTCCAAGTGCTGCCAAACTCCTCCCCTAAACCTTCAACACAAACCCGTCGAGAAGATGATGCAAAGTTTTCGTTTCTTAAGTTAGCTTGCTTGCTTGTATATTTTTTTTTGTAAGTTCTTTGAGTTTAGAGAACTTTTGATTGCTTTCTAATGTTTTTATCTTCTGTTTTTGCAGCCAAGAAAAATAATTTGGATGAGAGAGAGAGAGATTTAGGCTTGAGGGAGAGAGATAGTGTGAGATAGTGCATCTTAAAACTAGGATAGTTGGCAAGACTTAGTCAATTTAAAAAAAACATTAATTAATAAGTAAATAAATAATAAATAATAATAAAATCTGATTTTCCTTTTTACATCAGCCATTAATTATAAATTTATTAAATTAATTCACCAATAATAAAAAAAATCATATTAAATCCTTGCTCCCACCTAGGTTCGAACCCGGGTGGAGCAAGACTTCATTTCAAGAGACCAATTTCGGCTCTCTCTCCCCAAATTGCCCCTCCACTTTATTAAATAATTAATTAATTATATATTTAGGGTAATTACGATATTACCCCTAGCCTGGTAAAAGACCATTTTACCCTTAGACCCTCAAAACTTAAAATTTCTTCTTTTTAAGTCCGGTAAAGACTCCTTCGATTAAATCTTCATTTTCGAGAGCCTTACTTGGTTGGTTCCAACCTTTCCAAGTTCAACTAACTCCCCAAGTTAGTTGGCTTGGTCGTAGTAAGGGTTCTGAGGTCTGGTTCTACGCGTATCAATCCGTGTGAACCTTGGTCTAATCGCAAGCATTCTTGACACCTTAAACATTTAGCTTATTCATTTTTTTAGGGTTGTTACATTATCCCCCCTTAGGAACATTCGTCCCCGAATGACACTACTCTTTACTAACAATAAGTATGTCATCTATAGAACGTACACATACGTAGGTACTTCAATACTTCCATGGGTGAATATCTGATTCACATCTTAACATGATGGTACACATCCTTGAAACCTACTAGTAGCTTCACATTAATAGACTAAGGAATTCTTCCCTAAACTAGTCTCATCAAAGCATACATCATAAGTCAACATAAAAGTCATATAAATCAGCAACCAACATGATGACTTCAAACATATTAACCTCATACTAGGGCATAAACACCATACACAGTCAAATATATGAAAGGCTAATTAAGGATACGCACCCGAGGCTTCATCAGAAGTGCCTTCCCCTGCACCCCTAGACTTGAGTGCGAAGAATCGTTGCTTCCTTGGAGCCTCTTCATTTGGGCCATTAGTCTGAACTCTCTCCTTCCCTTGTTCTTGACTTCTTCTATTCGGACAATCCTTCACCATGTGTCCCGGTTTTCCACAGCTGTAACAAGCGTTAGAGCCCATCATACACTCTCCTCCATGCTGTCTGCCACACTTCCTGCAAGGTTGCCTTTCCTTAGGTGTATATACTTCATTGTTTCTCTTATCTCTGGACTCGGAATCCCTATCATAGAGACCACTGGATGAACTTGACTCCCTTTGGTGGGAGAGTCCCTTCTTAAACCTTGGCTGCTCACGGACGCCAAAGTTGTTTCTGTGGCCTCCGTGGCTGGGACCTGCCTGATCTTGAGGCCTAGGCCTCCTAACATCACGAATACCCCTCTTTCTACGGCTGTCCTCCACCTGCTGTACATGCACCATCAACCTGGAAAGGTCCATATTATCATGGAGCATCGCAGACCGACATTCCTCCTCCAGGTCTCCATTGATTCCTGTGAGGAACCTACTCATTTCATCCCTGCTGTTCGAAACCAGGGAAGTAGCATACCTGGATAATTCAACAAGCCTCAGTACTCTCCTCAATCTTGCTATTAAATACTAAGGAAAGTAATATACCTGGATAGCTTAACAAACTTCAGGGAATACTCCCTGACTGTCATGGATCCTTGTTTAAGGTTGATGAACTCTTCAACCTTGGCTTCCCTCATCTCTCTGGGAAAGAACCTCTCCAGAAATGTTGTCTTGAACAGCTCCCAAGTGACTGGCACTCCACCTAAGACACGGCTATCTTGCCACATCTTGCACCAAGTCTGTGCAACATCCTTGAGCTGATAGGAAGCCAGCTCAGCCTTCTCAATATCAGTGGCCCCCATAGCCACCAGGATCTTATGCACCTCATCTACAAACTCTTGAGGATCCTCCGATGTCTTAGCCCCTGTGAATATGGGAGGGTTCATCCTCGTGAAATCTCGCAGTCTGTCAGCCATGCTGCGAACCGGTGGGTTCTCCCTCTGAACATCCTGCCGGTTGACTTGGGCAGTCATAGCCTGAGCCTGCATCGTGATGGCCTGTGCCATCTGGGCCAAAGATGCCCTCACCTCAGCATCGGTCAACCCAGCTGGGTTAACCGGCATGGCCACTCCTTCAGCTGGGCCTGGGGTGGAACTCGATTGCCCCAGCAGCTGCCCCCTCCTCCTCTGACCAATAGCCCTCCTAGGGTTCATTCTCTGAAAAACAACAGGGGTTGATGTTAGACACGCTCATAACACCAAGAACTCAGACATTAGGAAAAGCACGATAAGATTAGAAGAAGGGAAATTTTCCTACGCATCATGCAGTCTCTAATTCAGGATAGTGGTGCACTTCACTACCATGACTTAGAAACTACTCAATGTGGTTGATGTGAACTCATTATTCTCGGAATTTAACCTAGTGCTCTGATACCAACTTTGTCACGACTGGAATCTAGACCCCAGACGAGACCGGCGTCGTTGACCTCTCAGAGGTCGCAGACAAGCCTACTTACGTCATTCTTACTTTACATAGGTTAATTTTAGCGGAAAATTTGAAACTTTTTGTTTCTAAATATTGCTTACTAAACATTTCTAATACATTCGTAATTTGTTCACCATCAACCATCTAACATTAAGAGATAATCAAATGAAAGGAATAGTTCAATAAATCTTAATTGTATAATTGCCAAAATGGTCCAATACAAAGTCTGAATCAAAACAGGAAAGAAACGCTAGTGGAACATGCTCCACTAGCTCAACTCTAAAACTAAGCTGGAATGTAAAACAGTAGCATCCTCGAAAGCATGAGGACCTACCAAACTCCGGATGAATGCTGACGTCCGGATAGCTGCAACAATGATCCTGTAGCTCTATCGCCACCTGTGCCTGCACCTAAAATAGTATAGATGTATAGGATTAGTACACACTTGTACTAAGTATGGGTATATGCAAGCACACACCAAGGACATGCATGAGAAAGAATAGCTCTTTCCTAACGACATGATTTTTGGAAGTCAAGTCAGTGGACTTGCCAAATTGAGATTAGGAGGTTCCCAAATTTGGATTAGGAAAGTCAATGAGCTTTCCAAATTTGGATTAGGAAAGTCAGTGAGCTTTCCAGATTTGGAATAGGAAGCTTATGCCATGAGAATAACATACATCATCATACTTTTCACATTTGCAAAAGCACATAACATTTACACGTAGCACATATCATATAGCTTACAACACACTTTGTATGTAGCACATAACTCCTTTAATATCATTCATTCATATGCCATGAGACCTCGGAATCATGGACTTAACATTAAGACATCCCAGAAATGAGGGCTCAACAGATGGGACCTCAACTAGAGAGTCTTCATTAGCAAACACAGAGTCTGCTTCGTTCATTCATACGTACTACATTTCATTTCGTTCATAGGCCAGTGTAAACACCAGCTATACCTAGGATGTAGTTTAAGACTTTCATTAGGTTCGTTGTGCAATGACCAAGAATGACCTAATGTCATTACTTGAATCTAACTCACCTTTTGATTATCCTATTCTAACACCTTTGGTATCATTCATTTCATTATGTGCTTAATTTGAGGCTGGGCTCATTCATTCATTGGGAACTTTAACTTTAACCGACATAGATCATGTGAGCATCATGAAATCCAGTGTCTCCCCCACACCGAAAAGAGGTGGAATCACCGGCCAAGGTAACCCAAAACATGCTAGCGTACATGGGAATTGAACCCCGCCAGATCCCTATATTGGCAGTATAGGTTCGAAGACCAGGAGATATAAGGAGACCCATACCCGGCAAGCCGGATAGTCTTATCTCATGAGAGTTACGTGAACCTCCGCCCTTCCCGAAAGAAGGCATCACCGCTCATAGCTAGTCTATCGGTGCTCAGTATAAAGTTCCATTACATTCAACTCATACTTCATGGAAGCTGGCTTCTAGTATGAGGACATCATAGCTCAATAGATGATTTCTCATCTCATCATTAGTATTAAGTGTGTTAATCTCAATACTTTTATTAGAGTGTTCATAGAGACTGGTCTCTTCATTAACTTTACACTCTCATAGGTGAGTACGTTTTGGTAACAATTACTTAGGCTCATTTGAGATTGTTCTCATCTTTTACATTAGCCTCATATCATGTTGTCACCACTTTCATTAACATTAGCACAATTGCTCTTCATAATTACTCACCCCATTTTACGTGAAAGTTCATTTCATCATATGCCATGTACTTGGCCATTTGCGTATTTCACACTCTTACTTAACCCTTCTAGGGTTTCTTCGTTTCTTTACATACATCTTAGGTTCACTTATTTTTAAGCGTATGCTAGACTTATGGGTCTATACATACAAGCCATGAGGCTTCATTCATAGTTCGTAAAGGGACTCATATCTTCCTAAGATTATGTAGTACAAGACTTATGTATCTTGTATATATGCCAAGATCTCGATTTCGATCTAAGTAGGTGGCATTATTCTTGAACATTTAATTCACGTATGACTTATGTATCAATACGGAAATTTGGGCAAGGGAACCCAAGTTCGAATCCCTTGGACAATACTTACATTTTTCCTTGACTTTATTGTTAGTCTTCATGATATTGGGACCCTAGGTAGAACCTCAACATCAACATTTCTTTTTAGTTCCTTTTCTCTAGAACTTCTCTCCTTTGGCCGAGGGGTTGTGGGTTCGAACCCCCACAGCCCCCTCTTATTTTCCCATTTATTTTCCTTGTCCATTTCGGCTTAACCAGGAGGTTGTGGGATCAAACCCCACATCCACTCTTTATTTATTTTTTCTTTATTTCGCTTGGGACTTATAGGTTGTGGGTTCGACCCCCCACAGCCTCCTTATTTTCATTTTCATTTAAAAGTTAACTACTTAAGCGTTGGCAGTGAGGTTGTGGGATCGAGCCCCACAGTGTCACTTTATTTTCTTTTTAATTTCTCTCTTTGTCTCCTCCTTCAGCCAAGAGGTGGTGGGTTCGAATCCCACTCCTCCCATTATTTTTATTAATTTAAAATTCCCCTCTTACTCTCTTGTTTGGCCGAGAGGTTGTGGGTTCGAATCCCACACCTCTCATTTTTGTTTTCCAGCTTTCATATAGTGAGGTCTTGGGTTCAATCCCCACTGACCTCACATATTTTAAATATATTTTTAAACCTCTCAACCTTAAGTATTCTGGCCGAAAATTCCATTACCAAGTGCTGGAAATTTTATTAAATTTTCTAGCCTTTATTTAACAACATTCATACGTTCGTTTTGAGGTACTTTCACGATTTGTTTAACACATTCTTAGGTGTAGATTTATTGTTGTTTTAGCTTAGATTTTTTCACTTATGATTAGCCACCTCACACTTCATTTAACATCACAATTTACACACCTTATGCACAATAATTCCAATCATCAAACAAGCCATTTTAATACTTCAAAACAAAGAACAACAACAAACGTTTTACACATTGCCCCACATCATTTTTGGTTGACATAATTGAACATGCTTGCTATTTCCAAACATAAAATCACAAGGAACATTATATTTCACACTTAGCTACCAGCAACCATACCAACAACATGATTTCTAAACTAATTTAGATTGAAATCGGAAGGAGACTAGGGACAAGGAGTTCAACATTCAAATGGACAGCCCTAGTTTCATATGTCGACTTTTGTAGAAAGAAATTCCTCTTGGAGAAAGGATTCCAAGAGAGAAAACCCATACCTTGTTGTAGCTTTCCACACCTTCCAAGTGCTGCCAAACTCCTCCCCTAAACCTTCAACACAAACCCGTCGAGAAGATGATGCAAAGTTTTCGTTTCTTAAGTTAGCTTCCTTGCTTGTATATATATTTTTTGGTAAGTTCTTTGAGTTTAGAGAACTTTTGATTGCTTTCTAATGTTTTTTTCTTCTGTTTTTGCAGCCAAGAAAAATAATTTGGATGAGAGAGAGAGAGATTTAGGCTTGAGAGAGAGATAGTGTGAGATAGTGCATCTTAAAACTAGGATAGTTGGCAAGACTTAGTCAATTTAAAAAAAACATTAATTAATAAGTAAATAAATAATAAATAATAATAAAATCTGATTTTCCTTTTTACATCAGCCATTAATTATAAATTTATTAAATTAATTCACCAATAATAAAAAAAATCATATTAAATCCTTGCTCCCACCTAGGTTCGAACCCGGGTGGAGCAAGACTTCATTTCAAGAGATCAATTTCGGCTCTCTCTCCCAAATTGCCCCTCCACTTTATTAAATAATTACTTAATTATATATTTAGGATAATTACGATATTACCCCTAGCCTGGTAAAAGACCATTTTACCCTTAGACCCTCAAAACTTAAAATTTCTTCTTATTAAGTCCGGTAAAGACTCCTTTGATTAAATCTTCATTTTCGAGAGTCTATTTGGTTGGTTCCAACCTTTCCAAGTTCAACTAACTCCCAAGTTAGTTGGCTTGGTCGTAGTAAGGGTTTGAGGTCTGGTTCTACGCGTATCAATCCGTGTGAACCTTGGTCTAATCGCATGCATTCTTGACACCTTAAACATTTAGCTTATTCATTTTTTTAGGGTTGTTACACATGGCTAGATTGAAGGAGAAGATATTTGATCATGAAACCTTCTTTGAAAATTTAAGATTAACTCTCCAAGTGAAAGGTTACTTGGAGATGAATTATTACCATACCTTTGTGTAGTTGAAAACCTCTAAAAATTGGTGAAGAACCCATGAGAATCCAATCTACAAGACGTTCTTGAGCTTCAACAACAATGTATGTTTCTAGGGAGAATTGGTTTTGGAGGGAAGGTTTATTTCGTGAGCATGGGATTGGGAATGGGCTTGTCACGTTTTAGATTACTTTTATACACCCAAAAATAGGTAAATAATTCAATTAGGGTCAGTTTAGTACGTGGGTTGAAGTTGTGCGTAGGCACCAGTTGCACCAGCCTGCATCGACGGACCCAGTCGACTAGGCGTTGGTCCATAGACGAGCCGTTCTTTGCCCACCGTTAATTGGGTCTGAGGCTGTCATGTGGTCAATACTTCCCTAGGGTAAGTTACCATCGACTCCTCCACATCGACGGGGCGTCAGTCAACCAACGAAACGTGCATTGAGCTCGTCGATTGACACTGCCGTGTATCGACATCCTTGGGTCCTTCTTGTGGGCCTTTTGCGGGGCCTTGAGAAGTCTTACCCTGACGTTTCCAATGTAAATATGCACATTGACAAGTTAAGGACCTTCCATGAAAGTGTCACTCAATATGCACACATAGAACTCGTCCAAACAGGCTAGGCCCCATCAAGACATACTTTGACGTCTCAAGGGCTAACTTTCGAACATCTTGGACGTTCTTGGACGTTTGAACTCAAACTTCACAAAACTCCATATACTGCCTATAAAATCAATGTAACTCAATTTAAGACTTCATAAGCTCATGTCATACAATTATAACCACGTATAGACACATGATGCACATAGGTGACTAGTCGTCGAACGTTTTGATTGTCCCTTGACGTTTGACTTCCAAATTACCTCAAACTTTACACACTGCTTCAATACCATATTATAAGTCATTCTAGAACCTTATACCCTTTTTACGAACATGTTAGGATGTAGACACCCTAACTCATTTTGGGGGTCTTACACACCCTATCATCACGAGCTTTAGGGAACTTGGAAGGGACTTGATTAGAAAACCTCTTACTGAAATTAGGCTTTTATTGAATGTCAAGACTACCCCTTGAAGAACCACCACGAAAATACCTTGCCCTTTGGGCATCCCTACTCTTTCTCTTAACGTTTGTCTCTTCCACTTGTTGAGCATGAACCATGAGACGAGAAATGAACAATGAGACGAGAAATCTATGGAAGTAAAGAAAGCATGCAATCAATCCATACCCAAAATGACATCAAAATCAAAAATATCATGTTCTAATAGTTCCAAATGAGTAACTCTATTGGGAAACATTATAGGCCAATTTCTATACACTCTTTTTTCAACCACCGACTCACCTACCGGGGTAGACACCATAAAAGGTTAATTCAAGATATCGGGCAAAATGCCAAAAGTTTTAGCTACTAGAGGAGTAACAAATGACAAGGTAGAACCGGGATCAAGTAAAGCATATACATCAATCGAAAATACTTTCAACATACCGTTCACCATATAGGGAGATGTCTCTTGCTCTGAGCGGAGAGCATAAAAGAGATTCTTCTTCGGAGCATCATTAGAACCACTTGCTTGAACTTGACCACTACTTTTTCTTGACCCTTCACATTAAGGAAATTCCTAACCTTGTGTCCACTCTTTCCACAACCAAAGCAATTGTCTGTCCCAACCAGGCAATCACCATAATGCTTCTTGCCACACTTTCCACAAGTTGGCTTCTTGGTTGGTGAAATAGTACCCCTTTCCTTTAGAGACTTAGGGTTAGACACCCTATCATCATGAGCCTTAGGGAAATTGAAATGTAATTTATTACAAAACCTCTTCTTGAACTTAGGATTGTGTTGAATGTCAAGCCTACCCCTTGAAGAACCACCATAAAAAGACCTTGCCCTTTGGGCATCCCTAATCTTTCTCTTAACCCTTGTCTCTTCCACTTGTTGAGCATGAACCATGAGACGAGAAATTTTCATATTATCATGTAGCATAGACGAACGACATTCTTCTTTCAAGTCATCGACACTCTCGTCACAAAGCGGCTCATTTTATCCCTAGGGTCAGAAACCAAAGAAGGAGCATACTCATATTATTTAGTAAATTTCAAAGATTAGTCAAGTACACTCATACCTCTTTGACGAAGGTTGATGAATTCTTACACTTTGGCTTCCCTCTTCTCTGTAGTAAAGAACTGGTCAAGAAAATCCATCTTGGAGATTCCAATGTCACCGATAAACCCCTTAAAGGCCTATAACCTTACTCAATCAAGTAAACCCAACCATAACCATAACCAATGTCCAATTTCACATATAATATCATTAAGAGTACATAAATCATACTTTAGCAATATATACCAAACATATACTCATAAGTGAATTCAACATCATAACGTACCATCAACATGTATGATCATCATATACATCTCATTTACCTTTATTAGCATATACATACATAAGAACATCCTCCTACGATTCCCTTCGAGGCTAACTAGTGCAATGTATAAGTTGATTCACATACCCCTACATAGACTAAGCTAAAACCTTTAGGTCTTCCTAGTTAGAGTTCATTCATTGTTTCGTTTTACATTTTGGGAACATATTGACTTAACTGACATAGACCACATGAGCTTATGTGGAATCCGGTGTCATGGACCCAACACCGATATAAGATGGACTACTTGCCAAGGTAGTACCAAAACATGAACATAACAATTACGTGGATCCACCAGCTAGTATTCCTATGGGGGCAACATAGTTCAAGAACTAGGAAATATAGCTGGGACTCTTTATGCTACATGCATTATAGTCTCCAATCTCAAGAGTACGTTAGTGATCCAACCTTCCCTATGTGGGTAGGAACACTCCTCACTCTAGTTCACTCGGTGCTAAGCTTGAGTGCTTTTGAAATGCCTTTAATGCCTTTATTAATCATCATAGATTAATGTAGGTCATAGGGTCTATCCCTTGTATAATCATCATCATCATCATAGCTCAATAAGAATTGCATGAGTATTTTCCTTTCATTCCAATTCATACATGTGAGGTTAGCACATTTACATAATCATTCATGATAAGGCACATTGGTAAGTTATCACTATCCTTATAACATTTACACCTTAGCCAACACCTCACAAACTATCTTCAAGACACTTCAATTCAACATCATACCTACCCTATCAATCTTAATATAATGGATACTTCAATACAACATCACCACTTAGTCACAAGTAACCATAATAGAAGTAAAGAGTTGAGATCATAAGACTTACCCCAATCTTCTTCACAGGACCATCATCAAGGTCTTACTATCAACCATTCTAAATTCAACCCAACAATGGGTATAATACCATCACATAATATTCACAATCATAATAACAAAGTCAATGTAAGCACTACCTAACAATCCATCACTAGTTCATAATCTAGAGTTAGAAACTTAAGTCAAATTCATGATATACTCCACAATGTAAGTCAATTATTCAAGAACTAGCATGATAGGATTACAATTCATCTCAATCTATTCAAAAATTGGCATCATAACAACATAGGATCGTAATGCACACACTA
This sequence comes from Solanum lycopersicoides, assembly GCA_022817965.1. Classification (NCBI taxonomy): domain Eukaryota; kingdom Viridiplantae; phylum Streptophyta; class Magnoliopsida; order Solanales; family Solanaceae; genus Solanum; species Solanum lycopersicoides. The sequence continues at coordinate 64,380,073 of CM040629.1, read as the reverse complement.
ACCAAGCCAATTACATCAATACTAGAGAGTTCGATTCAAGATCACATCCTAGGGTTAAGGGCAATAGGTCATCGTCTACAATTTAGACCAATCCATCAATAAGTAATATAATTGAATCATAATTCAAGTTAATCTACTCATAATAACCAAAAGGAATCATAAACAAAGAAATTCACAAGATCAATTTCGTATTGGAAGAAAACCCACTTGAATTTCATGTTTTTGAAATCATCTTGAAAGAACCCTTTGGGAAAAGAGATCCCAAAGGTGAAAGGAATCCCATACCTTGTTTGTTGAGTAAGTATGATGGATAAACTTGACGTTTAGCATCCCTAGAACCCACCTTTTTCTTAGTCTTAAATGGTGTTCTTCTCTGAGAGAGAGAAAGAAGAGAGAATGAGCAGCAATTTGGGTTTCGGAAATTATGAGGGCTTAAGTTAGTTAAATTAGGTTAGTGTCTTTATATAGGTTAGTAACAAACTTAATTAGACCTCCCTAAACCCCTAACTAATTAACTAACCACCTAAATAATTAATTTAACTAATCCTAAAACGTGCAGAAAATCAGTGAGCTCACAGACGAGACTACGACAGACGCCCCGTTTGTCAAACGACGGCCAAGAGACCAACCGTCCTGTTGGTCCGTCGTTTTGGTCAGAGACTTTTCCAAACATTTCTCCCATTAATTTCACTAAGTGACCATCGATGCCCCGTCGATTGTCCCATGATCCGTCATTTGCACTCATTTGTGGAAACTGCCTTTTGGTAGCTTTTTGCCAAATTGCAAGGGTCCTCCTCAAGGGCCCTTAATTGGTCATTGGGGAGTCGTACCCGGACGTTTCAACTATAAATTAACTCTATTATGTGTTAGACACCTTTCCACCAAATTTCATCATTTTTCGACTCCTAAAACTTAGTCAAATTGGATAAAGCACACTAGCACCTCATTGAACTAGTTTCCGGACGTTATGGACGTTCTTTGACGTTTTGATTTACAAACTTCCATAATGACTTATACGCACTATTTTGGACCTTAAAATAGTGACAAAACCTTTAGACACTCATTTTATGCTCTAAAACACGTCTTAATTTTTCGGAGTGTTACAATACTACAACAACCAACTCTAATTCATGGGTTGGATAATTCTTTACATGAACCTTCAACTGTCTGGAGATATAAGCTATAACTTTGTCATTTTGCATTAACACACAACCCAAAACAACTCTTGATGCATCACCGTCACCACAAAACCTTGAGTACCCTCTGATAAGGTCAAAATTGGAGCCGTAGTCAACCTCTTATTCAACTCCTGAAATATTTTTATCACAAGCTTTAGACCATTGAAACTTAACTGTCTTCAGGGTCATCTTAGTCAAGGGAGATTAGATAGACGAGAACGCCTTAACAAATCTTCTATAGTAACCAGCCATACCCAAGAAACTCTATTTATCTGTTGGAAATATGGGTCTTGGCCAACTATGGACGATTTCTATCATTTGGGTATCAACGCTAATCCCACCACCAGAAAATATGTGGCCCAAGAGTGCCACATACATAAGCCAAAACACACACTTGGATAACTTGTCATATAGCTCATTATCTTTAAAAGTTTGAAGAAATATCCTGAGGTGACTAGCATGATCTTCTTCATTGATTGAATAGATTAGTATGTAATAAATGAAGACAATAACAAACATATCTAAATAAGGTTTAAAGACTCTATTCATGAAATCCATGAATGTTGTAGACGTATTGGTCAAACCAAAGGACATGACCAAAAAATCTTAATGCCTATATCTTGTTCTAAAATTTGTCTTTGGAATATCACATTCTCTAACTTTCAACTTATGGTAGCCTGATCTGAGATCAACTTTTGAGAAGCATGAAACACCCTGAAGCTGCTCGAAACGACCATCTATCCTTGGAAGAGGATATTTATTCTTGATGGTAACCTTACTCAGTTGGCAATAGTCTATACAAATCCTAAAGAAACCATCCCTCTTTCTCCCGAACAAGACAGGAGCACCCTAAGGAGAGTCACTCAGTCGGATAAAACCTTTATCCAACAAATCATTCATGTGTTCTTTCAACTCTTTTAGCTCTGCTGGTGCAATTCTATATGGCGGAATAAGCATAGGATGAGTATCTGAGATGATGTCTATGCCGAAGTCTTTTTCTCTCTTAGGAGGGACTCTGGGTAGATCATCACGAAAGACTTCTGGAATCTCTTTTACAATAAACAATGACTGCACGGAAGAGACCTCATCACTTGAGTCATTAACTCGGACTAAGTGATAGATACATCCCTTTGACACTAACTTTCTGTCCTTAAGGTATGAAATGAAACGACCCTTAGGAACTGCTGAAATACTACTCGACTCTATGACTAGCTTATTGGGAATATGAAACTTGACAACTCGAGTTCTACAGTCTCTTGATGCATAACAGTCCTGAAGCCAGTCCATACCTAGAATGACATCAAAATCTACCATGTCTAACTCTACTAGATCAGCGATGGTGTTCTTGTGATTGACATAAATAGGACAATCACGGTAGACTCTTCCGCTAGAATAGACTCGCCAACCGGTGTAGAAACACAGAAAGATTCACAATGTTTCTAAGGAAGAATCTCAAACTGATTTGCAACATAAGGAGTTAGAAAATATAAACTTGCTCCTAGGTATAACAAAGCATAAACATCAAAATTAAAGACTTTAATCATATATGTGACAACATCTAGCGAGTTCTCTTGCTCGTGACGGCTTGTGAATGCAATGAGGCTATTTTCTCCTCCGCCAGTGTCGGAAGTAGCTCCTCTAGGTACATACCTCTATGGTGGAGCAATTGGTGAAGATTGAGCTCTATTCTCCTGATTTCTACCACCCTACTTATTCTCAGGACACTCTTTCATAAAGTGACCCTGACTGCACTTACCTGACTAGCCATCACGACACTTCTCGGTGTGGTTTTACCTCACCTACCACATGGAGGAGCCTAAATACCTCCTTTCTCCACACTACCTTGGGACTGGGATGATCTAGCCTTGAAGTTTTGTGAATTCTAGCTATTATGCTCACCTCTGTTTCTAGCAGGTGCACTAGCAGATGATGGGCATGCCTCTTTTGTTTCTATAATTGCGGTCGATTCGAACCACCTTTTTGCTGCCCAAACCAATTCCCAGTCTTGTATTTCTTATTCATGTACTCCTCTCTGTCCATCAGGTTCTCTTCTTCAACTTGTTGCACATAGAACATCAATCGGGATATGTACATTTCAGCGATCAACATTGCAGCTCTAACCTCTTTACTAGATGCACGACCCAAGCCAGCGACAAACAAACTCATTCTTAACCTCATATCCTTAACCATCTCTGGAGCACGACGAGACAGTTGGGTGAACTTCAACCCATACTCATGAAAGATAACACTCCAAAAGTTCCATGACTTAGTCTAGAGCCTCACTTGAATAACTAAGCCCTAAAACATGGTTGTAAGCCTAAACTAATGTAACGAAACTAATTAGGATGTGTTAGAATCAAAATGTCAAGAAATGACCACGATGTCTGGAGACTCGTGAAATTGAGCTAGTGTGCCTTGGTGTGCTTCAAGGGGTTTTAAGAGTTGGAATTAGGTCAAATCTGGTGAAAGGGTTAAAATAAATGTTAGAGTATTTTTAGGGTTGAAACGTCCAAGTAAGAATCTCTGAGGAACACCCTAAGGGTCCTTGAGGAGGACCCATCCATTGACCCTCAAAAATAATCTCTAGGCAGTGTGCAACCAAGAGAACAATCGACGAGCCGTCATTGGTCGACGCTTTGCCGATGGTGTCTTTGGTTGAACTTAGTTTTTTTTTACAAGAGCCTCCAAAAAAGAGTCTATGACCAAAACCATAGATGAACAATATGGTCCCATGGTTTGGTCTATGTGGCATCGATGTGGTTCCGTCGTTTGAACCCATGATGAACTCTAAAGTTTTTGTTGAGGTTAGGGAATTTAAGTAATTAGATAATTAATTAATTAGTTGTTAAGGGGTGGTTAAATTAGTTAGATGTGGAGTACATAAAGGTTCTAATTCATTAAAATAACCTAACTCCTCTAAATTCCCAAAACCCAAATCTCTCTAAATTCTCTCAGGTTTCTCTCTCCCCAAACTCAAACCTCGATTGAAGGAACACTAGAGATTAAAGAAGAGGACGAATTCACCAAGGAATCCATCTCAAAGATGTGGCTCATGTTTGGTATGAACAATAGAGGGATGAGAGGCTAGTTATAGAGGGACGGATTACTTGGGGGGCATTGAAGGTTGCTTTCCTTGATAGGTTCTTTCCCTTGGAAGTAAGGGAGAGGAAAATGCAAGAATTCATCAACCTTTGCCAAGGGGGTATGAGTGTGAAGGAGTATAGCCTCACGTTTACTCAACTATATAAATATGATCCTATTATAGTGGCGGATTCTAGGGCTAAGATGAATAAATTTGTTATGGGGGTATCCGATCTTGTGGTTAATGAATGTAGGTCGGCTATGTTGATTCCTCGAGTGGACATCTCTCGTCTTATGGTTAATTCCGAAGAAATGGAGGAGCAAAAACTTAAGCAAGTTGGAAGGGAGTTGAAGAACAGTAGGGTCAAATATTGAAATTATTCCAAGGCTAGATTTAACGTTCAAGAGAAGCCAAGGTTCAAGAAGAGGTTTTCCAACAAAGGCTCTTCTAACACCCCAAGGGCCAACAAGAGTAAAGGGTCTACACCCAAGCCTCAAGAGGGGAAAAGTAGTGGTCCCTATTTTGAGAAGCCTAATTGTGCTAAGTGTGTAAAAAACATGAAGGTAATTGTCTAGTTTGTACGGGTAATTTCTATAGTTGTGGTAAGAGTGGCCACATGAAGAGGGATTTCCCTATGATGTCGGCTTAAGGAAGGGAAAATTCTAAAGCACAAGCAAGTGCTCCCAATCCCGATTATCCTAAGAAGAATCACTTCTATGATCTCCACTCTAGGGGTGATCAAGAGTAGTCTCCCGATGATTTCACCAGTATTTTACAAGTATTTTCCATTAATGTCTATGCTTTAATAGATCCTCGTGCCACTTTATCTTTTGTGACTCCTTTTATGGCCATGAAGTTTGAGGTATTACCCTATGTTTTAGTTGAACCTTTATCGGTACTTTTTCCCGGTGGGTGACTTCGTTGTTGCTAAAATAGTCTATAGGACTTGTCCAAATATTATTTCCCAATAGAGTTACATTAGTCGATTTGGTAGAACTTGATATGTTGGACTTTGATGTCATATTGGGGATGGATTGGTTACATGCTTGTTTTTCTTCTATTGATTTTAGAACAAGGGTAGTTAAGTTCCAATTTCCTAATGAATTGTCTTGGAATGGAAGGGGGGAAACTCGATCCCTAGTGGTCGAATCATTTCGTGTCTAAAAGCTTGTAAAAGAATTTCTAAGGTATGTCTCTATCATCTACTGAGGATTAAGAACCTTGAATCAGAGTCTCCTCCTTTAGAATCGGTCCCTATAGTGAAGGATTTTCCGGAATTCTTTCTAGATGACTTGCAATGAGTTCCTCCCTAACGGGAAATAGACTTCGGCATAGAATTGTTTCCGGATACAAAGCCTATTTCAATCCCCCTTACCCAATGGCTCCGTCCGAGTTGAAGGAACTAAAACTTCAACTCAAATATAAATTAGATAAAGGTTTCATACAACCTAGTATTTCTCCATGGGGTGCTCCGGTGTTGTTTGTGAAGAACAAAGATAGATCTCCTAGAATGTGCATTGACAACCGTCAACTAAATAAGATCACCAAAAAGAACAAGTATTCTCACCCTAGGATTGATGACTTGTTTGATCAACTCCAAGGGGCAAGATACTTTACAAAAATCGATTTGAGATCGGGGTATCACCAACTCTGGGTAAGAGGTGAAGATATACCTAAAACGGTTTTCTAAACGAGGTATGGTAATTTTGAGTTCCTAGGCATGTTTTTTAGTCTCACAAATGCCCTTATAGACTTTACGAACCTTATGAATAGAGTGTTACGAGATTAACTTGATTCTTTTGTAATTGTTTTCATTGATGATATCTTGGTATATTCTAAGAGTGAGAATGAGCTTATGGACCATTTGTGTAACATTCCAGAAAATGTACTTGTCTAGTAAATAGTCTATTAGGTTTTAAGAATATGTATTGAGGTACATAGGCATCACAATGCCCAATATTGAGTAATATTGGGCATGTTAGAGAATATTGGCTTAAGGGTGTTAGCCAATTTCTATGTATACACAAGTAACTTATAACTTAAAACACACCTTGATGTTCAAATGCTCCAATCCAAGATTGTTTAGGAATTGTACCTGCGATGAAGACCCTAACCTAAATAATTATATTCATCGCATACACACATTAGGTACGAGGCATCCAATTGTCAAGCCTAGGTACCATAGCACATGATCATTTAAAATGATCATGTAGATTAAGTAGTGCCCAAGGACATAGTGAGGATCCTTGGACAAGAAGTGAACTTTCCAGAGTGCACGGTTAGGAAAGTGCACGGCAAAACATGTGCTACCGGCCGAGAGACCAAGCCCAACCGATTCGGTTAGGGTGGTTACGGGGAAGGCACGCGTCGGGTCCAGCCATATGGGGCCGAGCTTCCTAACCAATCCTAGGCTCTAACTATCTTACCTAACTAGCTAACTAACCTAGGAATAACTAAAATGTACTAACTAGTGTGCCCGAAATCCTAAGACCTAACCGGGTTACACTAGCCAAGTATCTAACTAAAGAAACATCCTAGTACCTAACCTAGAATGGTCCAAAGGAGTTGGTTATGGTCCTAATGACTTAGGGGTACTTTAGTAATTACCTTAGGTCACTTAATTAATTAAATTAGCAATTTAATTAATTAATTTAATAGGTCAAACCCGAGACCCTTAAGAAAATTTTCATAATTTGGCTAAGTCAAATGCTCTTCTATATTTAGTCAATTTAGGAGGGGCGTTTTGGTAATTTCAGTGGAGGGTCTTTTAGGTAATTCATGTGACGACTATATATTGATACTAGGTCATTTTTAGACCAATTTTACACGTCCCAAATCATTTCAAACGAAATTTCTCTCAATCTCCTAAGAACTCTCTCTTTTCCAAACTCCATTGAAGAACAAGAAAAGATTAAGGAAGAAGACGAAGGTTTCGAAGTTTCCAATCAGATTTCGTGGATTCTTCATCTATAAGGTGTGGGTTTTTCACTATTGGGATTTCTTTCCCCAAGAGGTCCTTTAAAGATAAGTTTTCAAGAACTTCAAATACTAGGTTTTTTACTCTACAAAACGGATTTTCTTCCTAACCCTAGATTTATGATTTTCATTGAAAAGTAAACGTTTTCTATATTCAATTTCGCATGAATTGTTGAGTAATTGATTTATAATGTTTGAAAGTCGTGTGATGCATGATCTTCCTCTAAGTGATGGTTTCGAATGGGTTGTTTCTATTATTTGATAACGTGTAAATGTTGGGATTTGAATTAAGACTCGAATGAACCCTTTTAACGACCCGTTTACCTTATCCTACTCTATGTATTGATCTTGTACATGATTTGATGAGTTTTTCGTGATTATGCCATTGAATATTTTACTATGTATGATTATGAATATTGCATGATGAATAAGATTCTTGGAAGTAAGAGTTAAGTCTTCGAAGTGTGCTTACTCTTAAATGTTTATGTTAGCCTATAAACTATGATGTTATGTTATGAAAAGTATGTATGATGTTGCGATGTGAATATGCTTGGCTATGAACATGTTACTTGTGAGATTATGATAAGAATACGAATATGCAAGTTATGATACTCTCTTGTATGCTTTACACAAGATGATTATGCCATGTAAATCTCACAAAAGAAAGGTTATGATGAAAGGAAATTCTCGTCTAATCTAAAAGAGCTCATGATCATGTTATACAAGGAGTTAATCTCCTATGACCTATGATAAGTTTATGATAAAAGAAAACTTAAAAGGTATTTCAAGAAAGTGACTTAAGCTAAGCACCGATGAACTAGTTATGGGAAGTGTCCCTTCCCTAGAGGGAAAGTAGGTTCACAATGATTCTCATGAGATTGAGGCTGCCATGTAATGTGGAACTATGGGTCTCTAATACATCTCCTAGTTCTTGAACTATGGTGACACCATAGGATACAAGCTAGTGGATCTACCTAGAAAGCTACGTCATGTTAGGTTCTACTTTGGCCGGTAGACAAAATCTTTTCGGTGTGGGGAAGACACCGGATTCCATGTTTAGATCACATGGTCTATGTCGGTTAATGCGAATGTTCCCTCCTGCAAAACGAATGACAAGTAAATAAATGTTGACTAGGGTGACTTGAGGAGTTTGCTTAGTATAGGTAGGGGTAGGAGACTCTACCTAGACATTGCACAAGTTGACTCTAAGGGAAGTCCGAGGAGATTATTCTTATGAATATGATAACGTGAAAGATATGACGATTATGATGCATGATATTACTATTATATGAATGTCGATCATTATAATGAATATGTTATTGAGTTATATTGTCATATGAAGTGATGACTACTTATGTTACAAGTTACATGAAGCAAAGATTTACTTACGGTCTCCTATCTTATCTACTTGGTTGTGTGGGGTTATGGGGCTTCACATAACCATTGCACTCGTAGGTTGGGGATGGGATCATTGGTAAGTGTTTTGTATGTTATGTTATGTGAATTAATGAATATGAAAGGTTATTATGTCTTCGATTATGATCATGCTTTAAGTTTGATGAAATCCGTAACTTGTATGTGTTATATGGTATGTGCATTGAAGATTTTCATATGACTTAGCATGTTTTCTAAAGAGATGATAAATGATCCTTTTTCATGCATGTCCCTATATGTTATGTGCATATACCCATACTTAGTACATGTGGCGTACTAACCCCATTACTTTATATTACTACAACTGTAGGTTCCGGCCATTGAAGTTTAAGCAGGTAGATTTGAAGAAGCTTGGAACTCATTCTCCAAGTCGTGGTAGGTCCTCATGTTCGGGATACTATCATCTATATTCCAGCCTATGAAGACTTAGTAGTTTTTAGAATACATTATTTCCATTATATTCTTTTGGATTCTTTTGTATTAAGGCCTATATGGCATCTTAACTACTATTGGCTAAGTCCAGATTTGCACTCTTAGTTGTTTCTATATATGTGAGACAGTTTTAGAATATCGTATGCCTTTATGAATATTAAGTATGGAGTCTAAGTATACTTCATTAGTATTTTAATTTTTTATAATTTTCCGCAAAATTTAACTGTATAATTGTGATGAAAGATAAGAGGAGGCTTGTCTGTGACCTCAGAGAGGTTAACGACGCCGGTCTCATCCGGGGTCTAATATCCGGGTGTGACAATTTGAGGGTAGTATTGAAAGTCTTCAAGGAACATCAACTATTTGCTAAATATATTAAGTGTGAATTTTTCTTGAGTTCGGTTCCTTTTCTTGGTCACATTGTTATGCCTCTAGACAACTCAAGGTGCACGAGAAAAACTATACAACTAGTGACCTAGAACTAGAGGTCGTAGTCTTTGACTTGAAAATATGGAGGAATTATCTCTATGGGGTCCATGTGGATGTATTTACTGACAAAAAGACTCTTCAATACGTGTTTATTCGAAAGGAGTTTAATTTCTAACAAACAAAATGGTTGGAACTTTTGAAGGACTATTACATGAGTGTTCACTACCACCCTGGCAAGGCCAATGTGGTTGCGGATGCTCTAAGTCGAATGTAAATGGGTAGGGTATCCCATGCTCCTGATTATAAGAGAGAGTTAGTGAAAGAGGTGCATAGTTTTGGTCGGATGGGTGTTCGGTTGAAAGATTCCCCGAATAGAGTTTCTATGGTTCATCATAATTCCGAATCATCTTTAGTGGTCGAGGTGAAGTCTAAGCAACATTGATACTTTATTGATGGAATTGAAGGAATCAACTCTTAACAAGTTTAATGAGTCATTCTCCCAAGGGGGGATGGGTTACTTAGGTACCAAGGTAGATTTTGTGTCCCGGATGTTGATGACCTAAGAAGACATAATTTGGAAGAAGCTAATGATTCCCGATAATCTATTCATCTGGGTGCCACTAAAATGTTTCATGATCTTAAAAAGGTCTATTGGTAGGACGGGTTGAAGAGGGAAATAACGAAGTTTGTGGCTAAGTGTCAAATTTTCAACAAGTTAAGTTCGAGCATCAAATATCGGGAGTGTTAACTAAAGTAATGAATGTCCCTACTTGGAAGTTGCAAGACATCAATATGGATTCTGTACTGGGTTTTCTTCGGACACGTAGGTCGAATGACTCAAGATGGGTGATTTTTGATAGATTGACGAAATCTGCGCACCTAATTTTCCATAAAATCTACTTAATCGGCGGAGGAATATGCTAGATTGTACTTAAATTATATTGTGAGTTTGCAAAAGATCCCTTTGTCCATCATCTCGGATAGAGTTTCTTAATTTACTTCTCGTTTTTGGATGTCTTTTCAAAAGGGGCTAGGTAACAATTGAAACTTAGTACCTCTTTTCATCCTCAAATGAATGGTCAAACGGAGCATACCATCCAAACCCTAGAAAATATGTTGAGAGCTTGTGTTATTGACTACAAGGGTAATTGGGACGGTCACCTAGAGTTGGTAGAGTTCCCTTACAATTATTGCTTCCATTCGAGTATTTCAATGGCACCATTTGAAATACTCTATGGTAGAAGATGTAGGTCTCTGGTTGGGTGGTTTGAGGTAGGTCAGTCTTCACTCCTTGGTCCCGAGATAATCTATGAATCCTTGGAAAAGATTCGGATGATAAGGTATAAGTTTAAAATAACATATAGTCGGCAAAATTCTTATGCTTACAATAGAAGGAGAGACCTTGAATTCGAAGTAGGTGACTGGGTCTACTTGAAGATTTCACCTATGAAAGGGGTGATGAGATTTGGTAAAAAGGGGAAGCTTCGTCCCCGGTATGTGGGCTGTTATGATATTTTGTAACGGGTCAACAAGGTTTATTATGAGTTGAGATTACCAAGTGAATTAGCCCTGGTTCACCTGATATTTCATTTATATATGCTTAAGAAACGTAAATGTCTCCCGGTGTCTATTCTCCCTATTGAAGGGTTAAGGGTGAATGAGAACCATTCTTATGAAGAGGTTCCTGTTGAGATCCTAGATCGCTAAGTCAAAATATTAAGGAACAAAGAGGTGGCCTCCGTTGAAGTTCCATGGAGAAACCATCTAGTTTAGGGTGCAACATCGGAGACCGAGGCCAACATGAAGTCCCGCTATCCTTATCTTTTTCCTCTTACTGCTAGTCAAAGTTGAAGGTAGTAGTTCCTCTTAAAATGAAGAAAATGTGAATAATGGGAATTATACTTGTGTTTCTAAGTATGTGCATATCTTGGTAAAGGTTCATGCAAAAATGAGTTTTCATGAAAAAACGCTCTCTTGTTTAACTTGCGCTTATATGTATGTGTATAATTGTCTTCATGAGTTTTACAGGGAGAATGTAAAGTGCATGGTAATTCTTTATGTTCATGTTGAGCTCGTGTTGATATTGAGAAGGTAGTTCTCATTATGCGATATGAAGTGTTGAGAACTTATATGTGATAAATTGTACATTGAGTTGCTATGTGTAATGCCATGGTTATGTGTTGAATGGAATTGAGAGGTACTCCTATGAGCTATGACTCATTATGATTTGTTTTAATTGTTGTTGGTTGGGCTGCTAGTATTGAGTATTTCCTCCCCCAATAAAAAGTTTTAGGTGTCATTCGGGGACGAATGTTCCTAAGGTGGGGGATAATGTAACACTCCGGAAGTTCCATGACTTGGTCTAGAGACTCACTTGATGATATAAGCCCTAAAACAGTGTTTCTAAGCCTAAAATAATGTAATGAAACTAATAATGAGGTGTTAGAGTCAAAATGTCAAGAACGACCACGACGTCCTAAGACTAGTGAAATTGGGCTAGTGTGCCTTTGTGTGTTTCAAGGGGTTTTAAGAGTTGGAATTAGGTCAAATTTTGTGAAAAGGGTTAAAATTCATGTTAGAGTGTTTTTAGGCTCAAAACGTTTGGGTACGACTCCCCAAGGACCACCCTAATGGTCCTTGAGGAGGACCCATCCATTGACACTAAAAAATAGTCTCTAGGTAGTGTGCAACCACGAGACCAATCGACGAGCCATCATTTGGTCGACGCTCCGTCGATGCGGTCGTTGGTTGACACTTAGTCATTTTCCCAAGATCCTCCAAAAAGGATTCTCTGACCAAAACCACAGATGACCAGTACGGTCCCATAATTTGGTCTACGTGGCGTCAACCTAGTTTCGTCATTTAAACCCTTGGTGCACTGCCAAATTTTGGTTGAGGTTAGGGAATTTAAGTAATTATCTAATTAATTAGTTAGGGGTTAAGGGGTGGTTAAATTAGATAGCTGGGCACTATAAAAGGGTTCCAATTCATTAAGCTAACCTAACTCTAAATTCCGAAAACCCAAATCTCTCAAACTTCTCTCTAGTTTCTCTCTCCCCAAACTCAAACCTCCATTGAAGGATCACTAGAGCTTAAAGATGTGGACGAATTCACGAAGGAGTTCATCTCAATTTGTTGCAAAATCATCTCTAGGTAGGGTTTCTTTCACAGTTGGATTCCTTTCCCAAGAGGTGCCTTCAAAGATGGTTTTCAACTTCCTCAAAGACTAGGGTTTCAATCTATGCATGGGTTCTCTTTTCAAAAAAAATTGTTATTCAATAGTGATGGATTATGATCCTTTATCGTTGGTTAACTATGAAATTATGGATAATTATTGATAATCATTCAATATTCTTCTTGAATCCTTGTTCTTCCCTAAACTCATTATATCTTGAAATTCTATGGTAATTGTGGAAGATGATGAGTAAATGATTATGTACAATAATAATTTCTCTGAATTAATTATTGAGTTTACCTTGTTAATGTATTGATTATGTATTCTTTGGTAATGTAAGTATGAATTCTATGAAAGGGCAAGAAGGAATGAAGATTGATTCTTCTTGAATTCAATTATGAAATATGAGTTACTTAAATAGTAATTCTCCTATGTCTAATGTTTTGCTGTGATGTTGATCACAAGTAGTCCTCATCCTTAACCCTAGACAATTGACTTAGCTACGAAGTATGTCTGCATGTTAGGTATGATTATTATATGATTGAAAGTAGTTCCTCGCGATTATAATAAAGTGTTGAGTGAAAGGTTTACTCACTTGTATATGGTTTCTAAAGTTAAAGGATGGTTCTCAATTGTGAATACCTATTGATCTATAATCATAAGATGTTTACATAGGGGTCAAGAAGAGACTAATGTGAACTTGAATGATTAGAAAAGATGATTACTAAAGGGAATAAATGCTTAGCACCGAAAGGGCATGTAAATCATATGGGGGTCTCAAGCTTAGTATGACCGGCTCCCTACATGGGTTTCCTCACGTTTAGAAAGTACGTATTCCCAAGTTATGTGTTGTATTATGAGATGGAAACCTCCACATCTAGCAAGTCAAGGTTTTTAGTAACAATCTCCTTGACCCTAACTATGTGGAACACTCCGAAAAAACCTAAAGCCTAATCTAGATCCTAACATGAGGTTCTAAGAGTGATAACACTGTTTTAAGGTCAAATATAATGTATATAATTCATTTAAGAAGATTTAGAATCAAAACATCAATGAACGTCCATGACGTCCAGAAACTACTTCAAGAGGTGCTAGTGTGCCTTACCCTATTTGACTAGATTTTAGGTGTCGGAATTTGACGAAATTTAGTAGTAAGGTGTCTTATACATATTAAAGTTGGTTTATATTCGAAACGTCTGTGTACGAATCCCCAAGGAAAAACAAAAGGGTCCTTGAGAAGGACCATTGCATTATGGAAAAAAGCTATCAAATAGACAGTGTCTACCAACGATGACCATCTACGGGGTGTGCTCCAATCGATGGGGCGTCAATGGAAAACGTCGTTGGACACTTAGACATTTTGGAAAAGGGTACATTTTGGACACTCTCTGACAAAGCGGCAGTTGTGCAGGACGGTTGGTCCAATGCACCGTCGACTAACCTACGGCCCGTAGGTCGCAATCTCGTAGGTCATTTTATTGCCTTGTTTTATGTTAGTTCAATTAATAATTTGTTGGTTAGTTAATTATTTAGGGTTTAAAGGACGTCTATTTAAGTTAGTTAAGGACTTATATAAAGACCCCAATCGTAATTAAACTAACCCAACCCTCATATTTCTGAAAACACAACTGCTCTTCCTTCTCTCTTCTTTCTCCCTCCCAAATAGAAGAACTCCATTGAAGAGCTAAGTCAAGGTGTAGGGCAGACAAGAGAGATTTTTTATTCATCATTCTTCATTATTTATCAAGGTATGGTATTCCTTTCATCTTTCGGATTCTTTCCCCAAAGGAAGCTTCCAAAATTGATTTCAAAAGATCAGTTTAAAGTGGGTTTTCTTCTATTACGAATTTGATTTTCTAAATTGCTTTATTTATGAATTATTTAGATGATTATGATTAGATCATAGTTTATTATGATTCAATTATGCTAGTTCTTGATGAGTTAACCTAGGTTCTTAAGTAGATCAAGAATTTGACCAAAATCCCTAACCTTGGTTATGAACTAGTGATGAATTGTTGTGTCTTGATTCAATTGACTTCCTTATTGTGTTGATTACTATTTGGTGATGATATTTCACTATTTTGGGTTGAATTGTATGTTTAATGGTAAAACCTTGGATGATGGCTTGTGAAGGAGATCGGGTAAGTCTTGTGATCTCAATCCTTTAGTTCAATTATGAGTACTAGTGTTTAGTGATGAAGTTATATTGAAGTATACTTTATGATGAGATTCATTAGGGTTGGTATGATATTGAAATTAAATGTCTTGAATTATGACTTGTGAGTTCTTGGCTAGGATGTAATGACATAACGGTGGTGATAAATTTGCTTATGTGCCTTGTCATGATGTGATTATGTAAATGTGCTGACCTCACATGTGTGAATTATAACGAAAGAAAAATACTCATGCAATTCATATTGAGCTATGATGATGACTATATAAGGGGTAGACCCGATGACCTAAACTAAGTGATGATTATTAATGAAAGACATTTCAAAAAGTGACTATATCTTAGCAACGAGTGAACTAGAAGTGAGGAGTGTCCCTTCCTACATAGGGAAGGTAGGATCACTATAGTACTCATGAGATGGGAGACTATAATGCATGTAGCATAAAGAGAGTCCCAACTACATCTCCTAGTTCTTGAACTATGTTGCTCCCATAGAAATACTAGCTAAGTGGATCCATATAGATGTTATGTTCATGTTTAGGTACTACCTTGGCTTGTAGTCCACCTTCTTTCTGTGTAAGGTCCCATGAATCAGATTCCACATTAGCTCATGTGGTCTATGCCGGTTAAGGCAAGATGTTCCCAAAGGGTAAAATGAAGTAATAAAGTGTACTATAACTAGGATGACATAAGGGGTTTGGCTTAGTCTAGGTAGGGGTATGGGACTCTACATATACATTGCACTAGTTAGACTTGAGGGAAGTCTTGGGAAGGATGTTATTATTTTCTTATAAACGTAAATTATATGTGTATGTGGATCTTATATATTAATGACACTGTTTATTGATTTCAGTTTTGGTTATGTGGTTGGTCTCTATTGCTAAAGTATGATGACGTCTAATCTTATAAATGTAGTATGTAAAGCTGTGCATTTCTTATACTTGTTGTTGGGTATACTTGGTTGAGTGAGGTTATGGGGCCTTACTTAGTCATTTCACTTGTAGACTTGATAGAGGTGTATGAGTGATGGTCTTGCTTAGGATATGATGATATGAAAACTCTATTGCATGCTTGTTCACATTATAGCTTGATGATAGAGTCGTCTTGATTATGTGCTCAAATATATTGATACGCATGTTGACTTGACTAGACTTGGTATTGTTGGTCTTGTAATGTACATGATCTTGACTTAATGGATATGTGCTTATTAAATTGTATTGGTTATTTAATATGCATATGGTATTTCCAAAGTGACATTGCATGCTTTTACAGAAATGTCCCTTTTTAGCATGAATTCTATGTTGTGTGTGAATATGGTCCTATACTTAGTACAGGTGATGTGCTAACCCCATTTCTCCCTTTTTCCCCAACATTTTAGGTTCCGGTGGTTGAAGCGTTCGTGATGACTCTTGAAGGAAAGCTTGGAAATCATTCACCAAGTGTGGCATGTCCTAAAGTCCGAAGATGATACCTTGTTATTACTCTAGCAATGGTTCTTCGTTAAAGTCTAAAGACAATCATTTCATTCACGTTGTTTTCAAGATATTGTTGTAGGTCCTGAGTGGCATTTCTACATTTGTGTAAGGGCTTGTGTCCAAATGTTTGACTCCGTTTCGATGGTTTAATATGAGACATCCCTTTTAAGATTATATTGAATAGGTTTCCTATATGTGGCATAGAAGTAGAAGAGTATGTAATATTCTTATAAGAAGGGTCTATGTATACTCGATATGAATATATTATGTGTAAGCGAGAGGTCTAAGTAAACCTCATGATGTAGTGTAGATGAAATTTTTTTATTTGTCTGCATTTTTAACTTATGAATGTCATGATGAATGCTAAGAGGCTAGTCCTAGTCCTCTCCGAGGACGACGACTCAGGTTACGTCTAGTGGGTACTTCCCAGATGTGACAAACTTGGTATCAGAGCATGAGGTTGAATATCCCTAGAAATGATGTCTCATTAAACCACGTCTATGTATATTCTTATTCATAGTTGTGAAGTACGCCACACTTATGAATGAAAGACTATGTGATGCTTAGAAACTCTCATCTTCTTGTAATTCTATGTCGTGTCTCTAGAATCTTAATATGTGCTTTCACCTAAACCTTGTATCGTGGTTACAAATATGAATACTCGAAGAGCAGAGGCAAGATGGGATGAAGAAGGCATTGCTAATGTTGGAGATAATGACAACCAAGCTCCTCCACAAGACAATCAAGTGCCTCCACTTGAAGAAGTTGCTATGCGTTATCAAGTTCCAGTTGTTCCTCCACTGATGACCGATGGTGAGATAAGGGCGGATTTTGTCAATTTGGCCCAAGCCATGACCTCTCAAGCCAATGTCGTCACTTCTTAAGTTCAAGATATGACGTCCCAAGTGAATTGGTAGTTTGGACCTCGAGTGCCTCAACATGCTAACACTATGGTCTCTCGTTTGAGAGACTATACAAGAATGAGTCCGCCTATGTTCTTTGGGTCGAGGTCCGATGAGGCCCCTCAAGATTTCCTCGATGAGGCTGTAAGACTCTATATTCTATCGGTGTTACTTCAATTCAGAAGTCTGAGTTGGAGGTCTATCAACTGAAAGATTTGGGACAAACTTGGTATGTGCAATGGAGGAATAATAGGGCACTAAGGGGTGGTCCGGTGACTTGGAAGATCTTCAAGAGGGTTTTCATTAAAAGGTTCTTTCCATGAGAGTTGAGGGAAGCTAAGGTTGAAGAAATCATCAAACTTCGTCAAGGAGGTCTGAGTGTACTTGACTATTCCTTTAAATTCACTAAATTGTCTAAGTATGCTCCATCCTTGGTGTCTAACCCAAGGGATGAGATAAGTCGTTTTCTTACGGGGTGTCCGAAGACTTGGTTGAGGATTGTCGCTCAGCTATGCTTTATGATAATATGAATATCTCTCATCTCATGGTTCATGCTCAACAAGTTGAAGAAACTAGGTTAAAGAGGAAGAATAGGGAGGCCTTCTAGGGGTAGGCTTGACATTCAAGACAAGACTAGGTTCAAGAAGAGGTTTTCCAATCAAGTTCCTACCAAATTTCCCAAGGCTCGTGATGATAGGGTGTCTAACCCTAAGTCTAAAAAATTAAGAGGTACTAACTCACCAACTAAGAAGCCAACTTGTTGAAAGTGTGGTAAGAAACATTATGGTGTGTAGCATTCCGGAAAATCATATGTCTAATGAAGAGCCCAGTATGCCCTTAGGATAGCCTATTAGGGGTACATAGGGACCCCAATGCCCAATATTGAGAAATATTGGGCATAGTATAGAAAAATTTGCTAAGAGATATTAGCCAATTTTCTATATACAAATATGAGTTATACTTTTTGGGTTGTCATACCCCAATCAAGATTGATGTTTAAGAAATGTACCTGCAACAAAGACCCTAAGCTAGTAAAATATATGTCGTCCAACTCACAAAAGGTATGAGGCATCCATGTGTCAAGCCTAGATACCATTCCACATGACCATCTAAAAAGATCATGTAAATTAAGCAGTGCCCAAGGACATGGTGAGGGTCCTTGGGACAATAAGTGAGCATTCCCAAATGAGCCATCAAGACAAGTTAGTTAGGAAAGTGAAACAAACCCATGTGCAAGCACATGGGCTAACCGGCCGAGAGGGGGACCACGCGACAGCCAACCACTTTTGGTTAGACGGTTAGGCACATGCGTCCACGGGTCCGGCTGTGTGGGGACCACTCTCCTTACCAACTCTACATCCTAACTAACCTAACCAACTAGCTAGATAACCTAGGATCAATCAAAAAATAACCAGCCAATGGACCCGAAAACCTAAGACCTAGTCGGCAAGCACCTAACTAACTTAACTAACTTAGGGACAACCTAGTACCTAACCTAGGATGGTCCAAAGTTGTTAGTTATGGTCTTATTGACTTGGGGGTGTTTTGGTAATTTCCCTAGGTCCCTAAATTAATTAAATTTAGTATTTAATTAATTATTTAAAAGTCAAAATGTTGACCAAAACAAGGGTCAATGCCGATTTCAAGATTTCGGTCAAAGTCAACATCTTCCTAGGTTTAGTCAACTTAGGAAAGGCGCTTTTGTAATTTACTAATCAGTTGGTTAATTTACTAAAATATCCTTAGTTGAATAAGTCAAAGTCAGTTCCTAAACCAAATCATTCACTATCAAAACACTTAGACTTTCACAGAACGCAAAAGCAGTATCTAGAACGCTAAAATGGGAAAAATCTCATCGATCTCTAGGGAAAATTCAAGGTAGCTTTAAGGTCTCGTTCAAAGTGGTCTTCATAGATTATGTTCTACATAAGGTATGTGTTTCTCTCCTGGACTTCTTTCTCCAAGAGAACTTTCTTTCCAACGATTCAAAGATCTTGAAAACTAGGGTTGTTTCCGTATTCTCGTCGAACTCCTTCTCCCTAGTATCCTTTTCGATTCAAACGTTAAATAGGTTCGAGATCATGTTATTGGTATGTGTTGTTGGCTGTTCTTAACATGTATTCTTCTTGAATGATGAATATTGAATGAATCTATGAACTTGTAGTCGTGTAAAAATTAATATTATCATGTAAATCAAGAACCGATGATATGCTAAGTTACGTCCGTGATGTGTTAAGTGACTTATGTGTCTTGGCTGAATGTTGACTTGCTGTCTTTGTGATGTTTTAAAGATGCTAAGTTAATCGAATATTAATATGATGATGTCCAATAGGTTTAAAAACGTTATCATTAAGAGCCATAAGCTAAGTTTGGCATAAAAGACATCCTATGAAATCACATCTTGAATGAATTGACTATCTTATGCCAAGAAATTGGCTAACACTACTTGGTCAAAACGAATGCATGCTAATGGCTAGGAGCTTAAGTAAATGATTGAAATATTGTCTAAAGGTTCATATATATTCAATTTAAATATGAACATACGTAAAAATTGCCAATAAAAATGATTTGCTAGTATAACATCCCAAATGTTGGGGCCAATACTAATCATATGGCAATCTTGTGTAGTTAGAATATCAAATGATATTATATGCACTTCTAAAGTAATTCAATGAATCCATAACCAAGGGCATGCCATTCATTGGGACAACTCCCAACATGCTCTAAAAGAATGAACTATGAACACATGAAACTCCTTGAAAGTGCTCATCATCCATAAACGATGATATGAAGCTACTACACTAAAGTAAAGAAGTAAAGTGAGTTATAACATAATTAAAGGGGTCTAAACTAAATAAGTTACCAGAATGGGGTGTTAAAGAAAGTGAGACAAGTCTTACTTACAACTAAGCTACTATGTTGAAAGAATACTCACGAATGAAGGTGTTAGAATGTGTGAGACTACTCTCATTAACACCTAAGGATGATATGTAAGGACAATTCACATTTCATCAATGTAAAGTAAGGATGATATGTAAGGACAATTCAAATTTCATCAATGTAAAGTAAGGATGAGATGTAAGGACAATTCACATCTCATCAATATAAAGTAAGGGTGATACGTAAGGACAATTCACATTTCATCAATGTAAAGTAAGGATGACAAGTCATCCAAAGAGTAAGTAAATCTCAATCTAGAAGTAAGCTTCCATAATGCTTGAGTCAACTCTAAAAGATAAAGAAGATAATGAAAGTGAGCATAGCACCGATAGACTAGTTATGAGCATGTGCTTGCACGTGGAACTCTCATGCGACGAGGCTTCCACCGAGGTGGATATGTACTCTCATTAAGTCCCTATTCTTCGAACTATGTCTAGCCAACATTGGAACTAGCCAGTGGATTCCACCTAAGCGAGCTAGGCATGTACAGTTTTACCTTGGCAGGTGATTCTAACCCTTTTCGTTGTGGGGCAGACACATGATTTAATGTTTTGCTCACATGATCTATGTCGGTTAATGCTCACGATATGTTCTTGGTTCACTATAGCCGTGAGCAACCCTTTTTTGGTGTGGAGTGAAAACTTGAAATGGATTCGCCTTAGCCGGGGATCACCCCTTTCCATGTGTAGGGCACACACTGGATTCCATGAGTAGCTCACATAGTCTAGATTCAGTTTAACCGGTGAATCACCCCTTTTTGGTGTGGGGCAGACATTGGATTTCATGTTAGCTCGCATGATCTTATTCCCTATGATGTCTCTATGAAAGTGAGAATGAATGATGATGATGGAACGTATGTTCAAAGTGAGCAACGATGAAGAGCTTAGGAATGTCAATTGCCAATGTCACACTCGTGAAGTTTCAACAAATAATGGGCAAAGCCAAATAAGATTGGCTTATAATGACTTCTTATATGATGCCAATCAAGGGAAGTAGAAACGTAATGTTAATTAATTAACTCACACCTTACCTAAGATGAAAGTAATGAAATAAATGGGATTATCAATAGGGAATGGCTTATGAAACATAATGAACATATAGTGTAAAAAATCACTCACTATAAGGTATGGAAATCATTCCTTAGTCCTTGGATTACTTACATCGGTTCATTGTGGGTACGGTACTACAATGAATAATGACACTTGTAAGTAAAACATAGGACCAAAGGAATTATTGAACTACACAACAAGAAGAAGAAAAAGACTGAAAAATAATCTAAGTGTCAAATTTGGAGCTCTCGGGTTTGGAGGAGCAAATTTTTAAATCTTCCCCAGAGTAGTTCTGAAATTATGTTGATGATACTAATGTCTTGTAACCATATAGAAAATGATTTGTGTGTTTAGATGGTTGTTTTCTTTATGTTGAGCTTAGTATATGATGTAAATATGTAATGACTATATGAAGTCTAAGTAAACTTCATACGTATAAAAAGTTTTAAATTTTCCACAAATTTAACTAGATGAATGTGATGAATGCAAGATGAGGCTTGTCTGCGACCTCTGAGAGGTCAACGACGCCGGTGGCAATTCGGATTCTAGAATCCGGGTCGTTACAAACTTGGTATCAGAGCATGAGGTTAAATTACCTAGGATCTAAAGCTCAACACAAGCACGTTATGTAGTTTCTAGCTTATGGTTGTGAAGCGCGCCACAATCATGACTTAGAGACTACGTGATGATAGGAAATTCTCTATTCTTCTACTCTTTATTGTGCCATGTAGAGTTGTGACATTTTATGTCACTTTGAGGATCTAACTCTCTTCTTGTGTATATGTGTAGAAAATGAACACAAGGAGGAATGCCGCGAGAGTGTTGAGAAGCAGTTGCGAAGGGAATCAAGCTCCTCCTCAAGCCAGCTGCTGAACAAGTGCCTGTCAACCCAGATGGGCTGAAGATGGTGAAGTGAGGAATGCTTTGCTGTAGATGGCACAGGCCATCATGACTCAGATTAAGCATCACGGCTCAATCCGCGAGAGAGGGTGCTCCCAGAGAGAACCGCATGCTAGTACCATGGCTAGCAGGCTGAGGGACTTCACCAGATGAATCCCCAGTGTACTACGGGTCCAAGGCCAGCGAGGATCCTCAGAACTTTGTAGATGAGGTCCACAAGATTTTTTGTGCCATGGGAGTTGATGATGAGGCAAAGGTTGAGTTGACTGCATATCAACTCAAGGATGTGGCACAGGTTTGGTACCAGATGTGGGCTGATGTCCGAGCTAGAGGAGATGTTCCCATCACTTAGATGTTCTCAAGACTGCTTTTCTAGAGAGGTTCTTCTCAAGGGAGCAGAGAGAAACCAAGGTTGAAGAGTTCATCAACCTAAGACAAGGAGGTATGTCTGTCAAGGAGTATTCCTTGAAATTTGTGAAATTGTCAAAGTATGCTTCTTCTCTGGTGGCAAATAGCAGGGATGAGATGAGCAGATTCTGTACTGGCGTATCTGAGGATCTGGCGGAAGATTGTTGGGAAGCCATGTTGCATGACAATATGGATGTGGGCAGGTTGATGGTACATGCTCATCAAGTAGATGAGAGCCGCCGCAAGAGGCAAATTCACAAAGGCAAGAAGCCTAAGGCCGCGGACCAGCCTAGTTCGAGCTCGGGTAGGTGCTCATTTGGAGTCCAAAACAGGCCTAAGTTCAAGAGGCACTCAGGTAACTCCGCTCCTTCAGGTAATTCAAGAGCTAAGGTGAATACGTCTGAACCCAGAAAAGGCAACGACCGTAACGTCCAGCGAACCAACAGGCCTTTTGGTAAGTGTGGGCGTTCGCATGGAGGTGAATGTTTGGTAGGTACTAACACCTGTTTCGGGTGCGGCAAAAGTGGACACATGGTCCGAGACTGTCCTCAAGTGATAATCAAGCCAAGGTAAATGCTCAGCCTCGGCCGAATGCAAATGCTGCAGCCGAACCTCCCAAAGGAACATGTTCTATGCACTGAAAGGTAGAGAAGAGCAAGAGAAGTCAGCTGATGTAGTCACGGGTACGTTGCATGTCTTTACTTTCCCTGTGTATGCATTGTTAGATCCAGGATCCACTCTATCATTTGTCACTCCATTGATAGCTAGTAGATTTGATGTGCTTCCTGAAATCTTGCATGATCCAATTTTAGTAAGTACTCCCATAGGGGACGGCATTAGAGCTGAGAAAGTGTACAAAAATTGCCCAATTCACGTCCTTGATATAGTCACTCACGCTGATCTAGTGGAGTTAGCCATGCTCGATTTTGACATAATCTTGGGTATGGATTGGCTTCACAAGTGTTATGCCACAATAGACTGTCGAAACAGGGTAGTGAGGTTTCAGTTTCCAAATGAGTTAGAACTGGAATGGGAAGGGCGTGGTTCAAGTCCAGTCGGCCAAATTGTTTCAAACTTAGAGGCCAATAAGATGATAGCTAAGGGTATTTATACCACTTAGTTAGAGTCAATGACTTAGATCAAGAAGTCCCTTCCATAGATTCTGTGTCAATAGTGAATGAGTTCCCAGATGTCTTTCCGGAGGATTTACCAGGAGTCCCTCCTGAACGTGAGATTGACTTTGGTGTTGATTTAGATCCCAACACCAAGCCAATTTCTATTCCCCCGTATAGGATGGCACCAGCTGAACTCAAAGAGTTGAAGTTGCAGTTAAAAGATCTACTTGATAAGGGCTTCATCCAGCCGAGCATATCCCCATGGGGTGCTCCAGTGTTGTTCGTAAAGAAAAAGGATGGAACCCTTAGAATGTGCATCGATTATCGGCAACTCAACAAAGTCACTATAAAGAATAAGTACCCTCTTCCCAGAATCGACGATCTGTTTGACCAACTCCAAGGTTCAAGTTTCTTTTCCAAGATAGACCTTCGGTCAGGCTACCATCAGCTTAGAGTGAGGCGAGAAGACGTCCCTAAGACGCTTTTCGTACTAGATATGGGCACTATGAGTTTCTGGTATGTCATTCGGTCTCACTAACGCACCAGCCGCGTTTATGGACCTTATGAATAGGGTCTTCCGTGAGTACCTTGATTCCTTCGTCATAGTATTCATAGATGACATTCTCATATACTCTAAGTCTAAAGAAGAATGAGGTACACTTAAGAAAGACATTGCAAGTACTCAGAGAACATCAGTTGTATGCAAAGTTCAGCAAATGTGAATTCTGGTTGAGATCAGTGACCTTTCTTGGTCATGTTGTGACCGACCAAGGTGTTGAAGTTGATCCTAAGAAGGTTGAGGCGGTGAAGAATTGGCCGAGACCCCTTACTCCTACAGATATTCAGAGTTTTTGGGTTTAGCCAATTATTATCGCAGGTTTGTGGAAGGGTTTTCCACTATTGCTGCACCATTGACCGCATTGACAAAGAAGAAGGCGAAGTTTGAGTGGTCCGAGAAATGTGAAAAGAGTTTTCAAGAACTCAAGGACCGACTCACTTCGGCCCAGTATTGACGTTGCTAGAAGTGGTGAGGGGTACGTGGTATATTGTGATGCTTCCCGAGTAGGTTTGGGATGTGTTCTCATGCAGAATGGTAAGGTGATTGCATACGCATCAAGACAATTGAAAATCCACAAAAAGAACTACCCTACTCACGATCTTGAACTAGCCGCGGTTGTCTTTGCGTTGAAGATGTGGAGACATTATTTATATGGTGTACATGTTGATGTGTATACTGACCATAAGAGTCTTCAGTATGTATTCACGCAGAGGAGTTGAATCTTCGTCAGAGAGATGGCTAGAACTTCTCAAGGATTATGACATGAGTGTGTACTATCACCAGGTAAGGCCAATGTGGTGGCCGATGCATTGAGCAGACTGCATGGGCAGCGTTTCACATATTGATGATGAGAAGAAGGAGCTGGTTAAAGAGGTGCACCAATTGGCAAGATTGGGTGTACGACTGACAGATGCACCAAGTGGGGGTGTTTCGGTTCACTCAAGTTCCGAATCCTCATTTGTTGTAGATGTTAAAGCCAATCAACACCTTGACCCAGTACTCATGGAGTTGAAAGACTCGGTATTGAGTAAGTTGAATGAGTCATTCTCGTTAGGTGGAGATGGCGTACTCAGATATCAGAACAGATTATGTGTGCCCAATGTGAATGATTTGAGGTCAAGTATTTTGGCAGAAGCTCATGGTTCCCGATATTCCATCCATCCAGGTGCCACCAAAATGTACCAAGACCTTAAAGAGGTCTATTGGTGGGAAGGCATGAAGAGAGATATCTCTAAGTTCGTGGAGGAGTGTCCGAACTGCCAACAGGTTAAGGCCGAACACCTTAAGCCTGGAGGTCTCACTCAGACGATTGAGATCCCAACGTGGAAGTGGGAGGCTATCAATATGGATTTTGTGGTTGGTCTGCCAAAGACTAGGAAACTACATGATTCCATTTGGGTTATTGTTGACAGAATGACCAAGTCCGCTCACTTCATTACCTTCAAGGCCGAAGACTATGCCAAGCTTTATATAGATGAGATAGTGAGATGGCATGGGATTCCTCTATCTATTATTTCGGACAGAGGGGCTCAATTCACTTCTCATTTTTGGAAATCTTTCCAGAAAAGTTTGGGTACACAGGTGAAGCTTAGTACTGCTTTCCATCCGCAGACAGATGGGCAAGCAGAGCGTACCATCCAGACCCTTGAAGACATGTTGAGAGCATGTGTTATTGACTTCAAGGGGAGTTGGGATGATCACTTGCCGCTGATAGAGTTCTCTTACAATAATAGCTACCATTCCAGTATTGGAATGGCACCTTTCGAAGCATTATATGGCCGAAGATGTAGATCTCCGATTGGCTGGTTCGAAGTAGGAGAATCGGCCATCCTTGGTCCCGAGATCGTGCATGAGGCATTGGAGAAGGTGAAGATGATTAGGATAGATTGGCTACTGCTTACAGTCGTCAGAAATCCTATGCAGATAACCGAAAGAGAGCTCTTGAGTTTGAGGTGGGTGATCAAGTCTACCTGAAGATATCACCCATGAAAGGGGTGATGAGGTTTGGTAAGAAAGGCAAGTTGAGTCCGAGGTATATAGGTCCTTATGAGATCTTGCAGCGAGTGGGAAACGTTGCATACGAGCTGAAATTACCTCAAGACTTGGCTTCTGTTCATCCAGTGTTTCACGTTTCTATGCTTAAGAAATGTCTAGGCGATCCATTGAGGGGTTAGGAGTTGATGAGAACCTTTCTTATGAAGAGGTTCCAGTCAAATTTTAGATCGCCAAGTGAAGCGGCTGAGGAACAAGGAGGTTGCCACCGTGAAGGTCCTATGGCGGAACCATCTTGTTGAGGGAGCAACGTGGGAGGCCGAGGCCGATATGAGATCCCGCTACCCTCATTTGTTCAGTTCTTAAGGTTAGATATTCTCTTCCTAAGTCTGGTTTATGTTTAAGAAAACTCTAAGTATAAGTGCTTTAGTCGATTAGGTGTGATAGGCCACTAATCGTATGTCTATAATAGCACTATGTGAGTTAAAATTAAGTCATGTTTGCATTTCATGTTGCTGTTTTTGTGTAGCATAGACATGATTTTTGTATTGCATGAGTTGTGATGTGCATTAAGTTAAGTGTGATTGAGAAGGAAATTCCTCAATCTCAAATATGAAGCTTCAGATAAGCTTGAATGTTATGCATCATCCAAATAAGTGTGAATCAGATATTCACAAAAGAGAAAAGTTTAAGCATGATAAAGTAACTTTCGAAAATCACCCTCTTTGTTTAAATGATGTGTAAGTGTCATTCGGGGACGAATGTTCCTAAGGGGGGATAATGTAACGTTCCGAAAATCATATGTCTAATGAAGAGCCCAGTATGACCTTAGGATAGCCTATTAGGGGTACATAGGCACCCCAATGCCCAATATTGAGAAATATTGGGCATAGTATAGAAAAATTGGCTAAGAGATATTAGCCAATTTTCTATATACAAATATGAGTTATACTTTTTGGGTTGTCATACCCCAATCCAAGATTGATGTTAAAGAAATATACCTGCAATGAAGACCCTAAGATAATAAAATATATGTCGTCCAACTCACAAAAGGTATGAGGCATCCAAGTGTCAAGCCTAGATACCATTCCACATGACCATCTAAAATGATCATGTAAATTAAGCAGTGCCCAAGGACATGGTGAGGGTCCTTGGGACAATAAGTGAGCATTCCCAAATGAGCCATCAAGATAAGTTTGTTAGGAAAGTGCACCAAACCCATGTGCAAGCACATGGGCTAATCGGCCGAGAGGGGGACCACGCGACACCAACCACTTCGGTTAGGCGGTTAGGGACATGCACGGGTCCGGCCGTGTGGGACCACTCTCCTAACAACTCTACATCCTAACTAACCTAACCAACTAGCTAGCTAACCTAGGATCAATAAAAATACCAGCCAAACCCGACAACCTAGACTAGTCGGGTGGCACCTAACTAACTTAACTAACTTAGGGACAATCTAGTACCAAACCTAGGATGGTCCAAAGTTGTTAGTTGTGGTCCTATTGACTTAGGGGTGTTTTGGTAATCTCCCTAGGTCCCTAAATTAATTAAATTGAGGATTTAATTAATTATTTAAAAGTCAAAATGTTGACCGAAACAAGGTTCAATGCCGATTTCAAGATTTCGGACAAAGTCAACATCTTCCTATGTTTAGTCAACTTAGGAAGGGCGTTTTGGTAATTTACTAATCAGTTGGTTAATATACTAAAATAGCCTTAGTTGAATAAGTCAAAGTCAGTTCCTAAACCTAATCATTCACGATCAAAACACTTAGACTTTCGCAGAACGCAAAAGCAGTATCAAGAACGCTAAAATGGGAAAAATATCATTGATTCTAGGCGAATTCAAGGTAGCTTCAAGGTCTCGTTCAAGTGGTCTTCGTAGATTAAGTTCTACATAAGGTATGGGTTTCTCTCCTGGACTTCTTTCTCCAAGAGAACTTTCTTTCCAACGATTCAAAGATCTTGAAAACTAGGGTTGTTCCCGTTTCTCGTCGAACTCCTTGTCCCTAGTATCCTTTTCGATTCAATGTTGAATAGGTTAGAGATCATGTTGTTGGTATGTGGTGCTGGCTGTTCTTAACATGTATTGTTCTTGAATGATGAATATCGAATGAATATGAACTTGTAGTCGTGTAAAGATTAATATTATCATGAATCAAGAACCGATGATATGCTAAGTTACGTCCGTGTTGTGTTAAGTGATTATGTGTCTTGGCCGAATGTTGACTTGCTGTCTTTGTGATGTTATGAAGATGCTAAGTTCATCGAATATTAATATGATGCTGTCCAATAGGTTTAAAAACGTTATCTAAAGCCATAAGCTAAGTTGGCTTAAAAGACATCTATGAAATCACATCTTGAATGAATTGACTATCTTATGCCAAAAATTGGCTAACACTACTTGTCAAAACGAATGCATGCTAATGGCTAGGAGCTTATGTAAATGATTGAAAGATTGGCTAAAGGTTCATACACATTCAATTTAAATATGAACATACGTAAAATTGGCTTATGCCAATAAAAATGATTTGCTAGTATAACATCCCAAATGTTGAGGCCAATACTAATCATATGACAATATTGTGTAGTTATAATATCAAATGATATTATAAGCACTTCTAAAGTAATTCAATGAATCCATAACCAAGGGCATGCCATTCATTGGGACAAGTCCCAACATGCTCTAAAAGAATGAACTATGAACACATGAAACTCGTTGAATGAAGTGCTCCTCGTCCATAAACGATGATATGAAACTACTACACTAAAGTAAAGAAGTAACATGAGTTATAACATAATTAAAGGGGTCTAAACTAAATAAGTGACCAGAATGGGGTGTTAAAGAAAGTGAGACAAGTCTTACTTACACCTAAGCTACTATGTTAAAATAATACTCACGAATGAAGGTGTTAGAATGTGTGAGACTAGTCTCATTAACACCTAAGGATGATATGTAAAGACAATTCACATTTCATCAATGCAAAGTAAGGATGATATGTAAGGACAATTCACATTTCATCAATGTAAAGTAAGGATAATATGTAAGGATAATTCACATTTCATCAATGTAAAGTAAGGATGACAAGTCATCAAAAGAGTAAGTAAATCTCAATCTAGAAGTAAGCTTCCATAATGCTTGAGTCAACTCTAAAAGATAAGGAAGATAATGAAAGTGAGCATAGCACCGATAGACTAGTTATGAGCATGTGCTTGCACGTGTAAGTCTCATGCGACGAGGCTACCACCGATGTGGATAAGTAGTCTCATTAAGTCCCTAATCTTCGAACTATGTCTAGCCAACATAGGAACTAGCCAGTGGTTTGCACCTAAGCGAGCTAGGAATGTATGGTTTCACCTTGGCCGGTGATTCCACTCCTTTTTATTGTGGGGAAGACACATGATTTCATGTTTACCTTACATGATCTATGTCGGTTAATGCTCACGATATATTCTTGGTTCACTATAGTTGTGAGCCACTCCTTTTCGGTGTGGAGTGAACACTTTAGATGGATTCGCCTTAGCCAGGGATCACCCCTTTCATGTGTGGGGAAGACACAAGATTCCATGAGTATATCACATGGTCTAGATTCATTTTAACCGGTGAATCACCCCTTTTTGGTTAAGGGCAGACACTGGATTTCATGTTAGCTCGCATGATCTTATTCCCTGTGATGTATCTATGAAAGTGAGAATGAATGATGATGATGGAACGTATGTTCAAAGTGAGCAACGAGTAAGAGCTTAAGAATGTCAATTGCCAATATCACACTCATGAAGTTTCAACAAATAATGGGAAAAGCCAAATAAGTTTGGCTTATAATGACTTCTTATATAATGCCAATAAAGGGAAGTAGAAACGTAATGTTAATTAATTAACTCACACCTTCCCTAAGATGAAAGTAATGAAATAAATGGCATGATCAATAGGGAATGGCTTATGAAACATAATGAACATATAGTGTAAAGAATCACTCACTATAAGGTATGGAAATCATTCCTTAGTCCTTGGATTACTTACATCGGTTCATTGTGGGTACGGTACTACAATGAATAATGACACTTGTAAGTAAAACATAGGACCAAAGGAATTATTGAACTACACAACAAGAAGAAGAAAAAGACTGAAAAATAATCTAAGTGTAAAATTTGGAGCTCTTAGGTTTGGAGGAGCAAATTTTTAAATCTTCGCCCGAGTGGTTCTAAAATTATGTTGATGATACTAATGGCTTGTAACCATATAGAAAATGAGTTGTGTGTTTAGAATGCATTAAAATACATCATATCCAGAACACAATTCACAAATAACGAATTAGGATACTTTAATGACTAGACTTTCCAGAAATGGCATGTTGTTTAGGAAGAGCTTTCTTTGATCATGCATAGCTTTATGTGTATGTGTGTATACACCCATACTTAGTACAAGTGGTGTACTAACCCCCTACTATTTACTATTTGTATAGGTGCACGTCAGAGGGCATATTGACGTCACTTTCAGCGGTTTGGACTTCAGCGTTTCTCCAGACCATTTGGTAGGTCCTCTTGATTTTGAGGATGCTACACGCATTAGTCAGCCTTAGTTTTAGACATAGATAGTGGATGTTTTCCCTAGAATTTCCTTCGCACTTTCATTTCGAAGCTTTGTAATAAGGCCGTGTTTGGCAAACTATTTATGATATATTCATCTTCAGTTTCGAATTGTTTCTTTATAATAGATGGTTGCTTTCTTTATGTTGAGCTTAGTATATGATGTAAATATGTAATGACTATATGAAGTCTAATTAAACTTCATACGTATAAAAAGTTTTAAATTTTCCGCAAATTTAACTATATGAATGTGATGAATGCAAGTTGAGGCTTGTCTGCGACCTCTGAGAGGTCAACGATGACCGGTGGCGATTTGGATTCCAGAATTCGGTTCGTTACATGGTGATTTCCTTATTGGGATGGAAAATTTCTTTGGGTGTGGCAAGAGTGGCCACAAGGTTAAAGATTGCCCTAATTTGAAGGGGCAAGACAAAGGAAGTGGGTAAGCTCATGCTAGTGGTTTTAATGTTGTTTCTCTAAAGAAAAATAACTTTTATGCACTTCGCTCTAGGGTTGAACAAGAGAGTTATCCCGATGTGGTGACCGGTATGTTCCAATACCTCTCTATTGATGTTTATGCCTTATTTTATCCAGGTGCTACATTATCTTTTGTTACTCCCTTGATGGCTAGGAAGTTTGAGATTTTTCCCGATATCCGAAATAAACCTTTAATGGTAACTATCCCGGTAGGTGAGTCGGTAGTTGGAAAGATGGTATATAGAAATTGTCCTATAATGTTGCCCAATAGAGTTACTCATGTTGAATTAGTACAACTTGATATGGGCAATTTTGATGTTATTTAGGGGATGGATTTGTTGCATGATTGTTTTGCTTCAATTGATTGTAGAACAAGAATTGTCAAGTTCAATTTTCCTAATAAACCCGTCTTAGAGGGGAAAGAGGGAAATTCTATTCCTATTGGTCGTATTATCTCTTGTATTAGTCTTGTAAAATGATCTCAAAAGGATGTCTATACCATATTATAAGAGTCAAAGATTTAGACTCTGAAAATCCTCCCATTGAGTTAGTCCCCATAGTGAGGGAATTTCCGGAGGTCTTTCCTAATGATTTTCCCAGAATTCCTCCCGAACGGGAAATTTGTTTTTGTATTGACTTGTTACCGGATACAAACCCCATTTAAATTCTTCCTTATCGGATGTCTCTGGCCGAATTGAAAGAGTTGAAGGCTCAACTCAATGACTTACTAGACAAAGGCTTCATTAGACCTAGTATGTCTCCATGGGGTTCTCCGGTATTGTTTGTGAATAAGAAGGATGGGTCCCTTAGAATGTGCACTGATTATCGTCAACTCAATAAAGTCACTATTAAGAACAATTATCCTCTCCCTCAGATTGACAACTTGTTTGATCAACTCCAAGGGGCAAGCTACTTTTCTAAGATTGACTTGAGATTGGGGTTTCACCAACTTAGGGTGAAAGGTGAGGATATACCAAAAATGGCATCCCAAACTAGATATGTGCACTATGAGTTCTTAGTAATGTCCTTTGGTCTCACTAATGCCTCAACAGAGTTTATGGACCTCATGAATAGGGTGTTTTGAAATTTACCTAATTTCAATTTTCATTGTATTCATTGACGAGATCTTGGTGTATTCGAAAAATAAGGGTGAACACATGGACCACTTGAGGGTGGTGTTACTAGTGCTTAAGGAAAACCAATTATTTCCCAAGTATACAACTGTGAGTTTTGGTTGAGGTCAGTGACTGTAACACTCCAGAAATTCCATGACATAGACTAGAGCTTAATCTATTTAATAATGCTTAAAATGATGTTTCCAGAAAATGTATTTGTCTAGTGAAGAGTCTATTAGGTTTTAAGAATACGTATTGAGGTACATATGCATCCCAATGCCAAATATTGAGTAATATTGGGCATGTTAGAGAATATTGGCTTAAGGGTGTTAGCCAAATTTTATGTTTTAACTAGTATCTTGACATACACTCCAATCCAAGCTGTTTAGGAATTGTACCTGCAATGAAGACCCTAAGATAAAATTATTGAATTCTTAGCACATTAGGTACGAGGCATCCAAGTGTCAATCCTAGGCACCATAGCACATGATCATTTAAATGGTCATGTAGATTAAGCAACCCAAGTACATAGTGAAGATCCTTGGACAAGAAGTGAACTTTCTAGAAGTGCACGGTTAGGAAAGTGCACAGCAAAACATGTGCAATCACATGTGCGACGGGCCGAGAGACAAGCCCAACTGATTCGGTTAGGGCAGTTAGGGGGCAGGCATTTCGGACCAATCCAAGTGGGTCCGAGCCTCCTAACCTATCCCAGGTCCTAAATACTGTCCCTAACTAACTAACTAACCTAGAACTAACAAAAATTAACTAACTAGTGTTCCCAAAATCCTAAGACCTAACTGGGTACACTAACCGAATAACTAACTAAAGATATATCCTAGTACCTAACCTAGGATGGTCCAAATGGGTTGGTTATGGTCCTAACGACTTAGGGGTACTTTATCAATTACCCTAGGTCACTTAATTAATTATATTAGCAACTTTATTAATTAATTAATTCCTAGTCAAACCCAAAACCCTTAGTCAAATGTTCTCCTAGTTGTAGTCAATTTAGGAGGGGCGTTTTGATGATTTAAATGGAAGGTCTTTAGGGTAATACTTGGGGACGTCTATATATTGATATTTGGTCAGTTTTAGACCACAATTACATGTCCCAAATAAAAATCAAATGAAATTCTCATAATCTCTCAAGAACGCTCTCTTTTCCAAATTCCATTGAAGAACTAGAAAAGCTTAAGGAAGAAGACGAAGGTTTTGAAGTTTCCAACCAGATTTCGTGGATTCTTCATCAATAAGGTATGGGTTTTCACTCTTGGGATTTCTTTCCCCAAGAGGTCCTTTCAAGATATGTTTTCAAGCACTTCAATTACTAGGGTTTTTACTCTACAAAATGGATTTTCTTCCTAACCCTAGATTTATGATTTTTCAATGAAAAGGAAACGTTTTCTATATCTAATTTCACAGGAATTGTTGAATAATTGATTGATAATGTTTCAATAACGTGTGATACATGATTTTATCTATGTGATTGTTTCGAATGGGTTATTTATAGTGTTTGATAACGTGAAAATGTTAGGGTTAGAATTTAAGGTTTGAATGAACCCTTTAATGACCCGTTTACCTTCTTCTATGTTATGCATTGATTTTGTACATGATTTTATGAGTTGTTCTTGATTATGTCATTGAGTATTTCACTATGTATGATTATGAATATTGCATGATGAATAAGATTCTTGGAAGCAAGAGGTAAGTCTTCTAAACGTGATTACCCTTAGATGTTTATGGTAACCTATAAGTCATGATTCTATGTTATGAAAGTATGTATGATGTTGGTATGTGAATATGCTGGACTATGAACATGTAAATCGTGAGATTATGATAAGAATATGAATATGAAAGTTATGATACTCTCTTGTATGCTAAATACACAAGATGATTATGCCATGTAAATCTCATGTATGAAAGGTTACGATGAAAGAAAAATTCTCATCTAATATAAAAGATCTCATGATCATGTTATACAGGGATATAATCTCCTATGAACTATGATAAGTTTTTGATAAATGAAAATTTAAAGGTTATTTCAAGAAAAGGGACTTAAGCTAAGCACTGAAAAACTAGATATGGGAAGTGTCCCTTCCCCAAAGAGAAGGTAGGTTCACAAAGATTCTCATGAGATTTAGGCTGCCATGTAATGTGGAACTATGGGCCTCTAATACATCTCCTAGTTCTTGAACTATGTTGCCACCATAGAATACTAGCTAGTGGATCCACCCAGAAAGCTATGTCATGTTCGGTTCTACTTTGGCCGGTAGAACCATATTTTTTCGGTGTGGCGAAGACATTCCATGCTTAGCTCACATATTCTATGTCGGTTAATGCGTATGTTCCCTCATGTAAAATGAAAGACAAGTAAATGAACGTTGACTAGGGCGACTTGAGGAGTTGTCTTAGTATAGGTAGTGGTATGGGACGCTACCTAGACATGGCACAAGTTGACTCTAAGGGAAGTCCTAGGATATTGTTCTTATGTAATATGATGATATGAAAGATATATGTTTATGATATATGATGTTACTCTGATGTGAATTGTAACGTTCCAAAAAATCATATGTCTAATGAAGAGCCTAGTATGCCCTTAGGATAGCCTATTAGGTGTACATAGTCACCCCAATGCCCAATATTGGGAAATATTGGGCATAGTATAGAAAAATTGGCTAAGAGATATTAGCCAATTTTCTATATACAAATATGGATATACTTTTTGGGTTGTCATACCCCAATCCAAGATTAATGTTTAAGAAATGTACCTGCAATTAAGACACTAAGCTAAAAACATAGATTTCCAAGTATTCACTAAGGTATGAGGCATCCAAGTGTCAAGCCTAGATACCATTCCACATAACCATCTAAAATGATCATGTAAGTTAAGCAGTGCCCAAGGACATGGTGAGGGTCCTTGGGACAATAAGTAAACATTCCAAAAGAAGCCATCAAGATAAATTCGTTAGGAAAGTGCAACAAACCCATGTGCAAGCACATGGGCATCACACGTAAAGGAGACGGCCAAGGGGACTACGGAACCACCCTAACCAAATTCGGTTAGGGCGGTTAGGCATGACACGCACAGGCGAGTCCCTCCATGTGGGACCAGCCAACCTAAATAATTCTAAGTCCTAACCAACTATCCTAACTAGACAACTAATCTAGTACTAACCGAATTGGACCCCCTAATGCACCCGACAACCTAGGACTTGGTTGGGTGGCACCAAACTAACTTAGGGACATAGTACCTAACCTTGGATGGTCCAAAGTTGTTAGTTGTGGTCCTAGTAACTTAGGAGCGTTGTGGTAATTTCCTTAAGTCCCATATTTAATTAATTAAGCCATCAAATTAATTAAATTAGGCCTTGGCCAGCCGAGAAACTTAGTCAAAATGGCAATTGGCTAAGTCAATGGTCCTCATATGTCTAGTCAACTTAGGAAGGGTATTTTAGTAATTAACTAATTAGTTATTTAATTAAGTTCATTAAGTCTTAAGTTCTTAACTGAAGATCAGTTCCTAAACCTAGAATTCACGATCAAACCTTGAGAACTCACGACGCTAAGGCAGTAGAACGCAAACTGCAAAACGTTAGAACGCTAGAGGCAATTCTTGGGCGATTTCAAAGTACTTTTCAAGGATTTCATGTGGAGTGATCGTCGTAGATTCGAATCTGCATAAGGTATGGGTTTCTCTCCTGGACTTCTTTCTCCAAGAGAACTTTCTTTCCAACGATTCAAAGCTCTTGAAATCTAGCGTTGTTCCCGTTCGTCGAACTCCTTGTCCCTAGTATCCTTTTCGATTCAATGTTGAATAGGTTAGAAATAATGTTATTGGTATGTGGTGCTGGCTGTTCTTAACATGTATTGTTCTTGAATGATGAATCTAGAATCAGCCTATGAACTTGTAGTCGTGTAAAGTTAATGTTATCATGTAAATTAAGAAATAATGATATGTTAATTTACGTAAGTAATTTGTTAAGTGAATTATGTGTCTTGGCTGAATGTTGACTTTCTGTATTTCTGATGTTATGAAGATGCTAAGTTCATCGAATACTAATATGATGTTGTCCAAGAGGTTTAAAAACGTTATCACTAAAAGCCATAAGCTAAGTTTGGCTTAAAAGACATCCTATGAAATCACATCTTGAATTAATTGACTATCTGATGCCAATAAAGTTGGCTAACACTACTTGGTCAAAATGAATGTATGCTAATGGCTAGGAGCTTATGTAAATGATTGAAAGATTGGCTAATGGTTCATACATATTCAATTTAAATATGAACATACGTAAAATTGGCTTATGCCAATAAAGATGATTTGCTAGTATAACATCCCAAATGTTGAGGCCAATACTAATCATATTTCAGTCTTGTGTAGTTAGAATATCAAATGATATTATAAGCACTTCTAAAGTAATTCAATGAATCCATAACCAAGGGCATGCCATTCATTAGAACAACTCTCAACATGCTCTAAAATAATGAACTATGAACACATGAAACTCATAGAACGAAGTGCTCATCGTTCATAAACGATGATATGAAGCTACTACACTGAAGTAAAGAAGTAACGTGAGTTATAACATAATTAAAGGGGTCTAAATTAAGTAAGTGAACAGAATAGGGTGTTAAAGAAAGTGAGAGAAGTCTTACTTATACCTAATCTTTTATGTTAAAAGAATACTCACGAATGAAGGTGTTAGAATGTGTGAGACTAGTCTCATTAACACCTGAGGATGATATGTAAGGACAATTCACATTTCATCAATGTAAAGTGAGGATGATATGTAAGGAAATTCACATTTCATCAATATAAAGTAAGGATGTTATGTAAGGACAATTTCACATTTCATCAATGTAAAGTAAGGATGTTATGTAAGGACAATTCACATTTCATCAATGTAAATAAGCATTACAAGTCATCAAAAGAGTAAGTAAATCTCAATCTAGAAGTAAGCTTCCATAATGCTTGAGTCAACTCTAAAAGATAAAGAAGATAATGAAAGTGAGCACATCACCGATAGACTAGTTATGAGGATGTCCTTGCACGTGTAAGTCTCATGCGACGAGGCTACCACCGAGGTGGATAAGTAGTCTCATTAAGTCCCTAGTCTTTGAACTATGTCTAGCCAACATAGGAACTAGCAAGTGGTTTCCACCTAAGCGAGCTAGGCATGTACGGTTTCACCTTGACTGGTGATTCCACCCCTTTTGGGTGTGGTGCAGACACAGGATTTCATGTTTAGATCACATGATCTATGTCGGTTAATGCTCACGATATGTTCTTGGTTCACAATAGCCGTTAGCCACTCCTTTTCGGTGTGTAGTGAACACTTGAGATGGATTGGCCTTAGTCGGGGATAACCCCTTTCCATGTGTCGGGCAGACACTGGATTCCACGAGTAGCTCACATGGTCTAGATTCATTTTAACCGGTGAATCACCCCTTTTCGGTGTGGGGTAGAAACTGGATTTCATATTAGGTGCATGATCTTATTCCCTATGATGTCTCTATGAAAGTGAGAATGAATGATGATGATGGAACATATGTTCAAAGTGAGTTATGATGAAGAGCTTAAGAATGTCAAGAGCCAATATCACTCTCATGAAGTTTTAGCAAATTATGGGCATAGCCAAATAAGATTGGCTTATAATGACATCTTATATGATGCCAATAAAGGAAAGTAGAAACATAAGGTTAACTAAATACCTCAAAACTTCCCTAAGATCAAAGTAATGAAATGAATGGCATGATAAATAGGGAATGTCTTATGAAACATAATGAATACAGAGTGTAAAGAATGACTCACTATAAGGTAGGGAAATCATTCCTTAGTCCTTGGATTACTTACATCGATTCATTGTGGGTATGGGACTATAATGAATCATTGCACTTGTAAGTAAAACATAGGACTAAAGGAATTATTGAACTACACAACAAGAAAAACAAAAATACTGAAAATAAAACTAAGTGTGAGAATATGAGCTCTCGGTTTGGGGGTTAGCAAATTTTCAAACCCTCGCCCGAGTGGTTCTTAAATTATGTAGATGATACTAATGTCTTGTAATCATATATAAAATGATTTGTGTGCTTTTAATGCATTAAAATACATCATATTCATACCACAATTCACAACTAACGAATTAGGAAAGTCTAATGACTGAACTTTCCAGAAATGGCATGTTGCTTAGGAAGAGCTTTCATTGATCACGCATAGTTTTATGTGTATGTGTGCATACACCCATACTTAGTACAAGTTGTGTACTAACCCCCTACTGTCTACTATTTTTATAGGTGCAGGTAAGAGGGCAGATTGACGTCACTTGCAGGGGTTTTGACATCAGCGTTTCTCCAGACCATTGGGTAGGTCCTCTTGATTTCGAGGATGCTACACGTATTAGTCTAGCCTTAAGTTTAGTCATAGATAGTGGATGTTGTCCCTAGCATTTCTTTCGTACTTTTATTTCAAAGCTTTGTAATAAGGACGTGTTTGGCAAATTATTTATGATATATTCATCTTCAGTTTTGAATTTATTCTTTATGATAGATGGTTTTTTTCTTTATGTTGAGCTTAGTATATGATGTAAATATGTAATGACTATATTAAGTCTAAGCAAACATCATATGTATACAAAGTTTTAAATTTTTCGCAAATTTAACTAGATGAATGTGATGAATGCAAGATGAGGCTTGTCTGCGACCTCTGAGAGGTCAACGACGGATTCAAGAATCCGGGTCGTTACATGAATGTTGGTTATTATGATGAATATGTTATTTGGTTATTTGCTATATGAATTGATGACTACTTATGTTACAAGTTACATGAAGCAAAACTTTACTTATGGTCTCCTATCTTATCCACTTAGTTGTTTGGGGTTAAGGGGCTTCACATGACCATTGCACTTGTAGGTTGGGATGGGATCATTGGTAAGTGTTTTGTATGTTATGTTTATATGATTTATTGAATAAGAATTGTTAACGTGACTTTATGAGAATATGCCTTCAATTATGATCATGATTTAAGTGATGGAATCGTTACTTCTCTATGTTATATGATATGTGCATTGAAGACTTTCATATGACTTAGCATGTTTACTAAAGAATGATAAATGATACTTTTTCATGCATGTCCCTACGTGTTATGTGCATATAACCATACTTAGTACATGTGGCGTACTAACCCCATTACTTTATATTACTACAACTGTAAGTTCCGGCCATTGAAGTTAAGCAGGTTGAGTTGAAGAAGCTTGGAACTCTTTATCCAAGTCATGGTAGGTCCTCAAGTTCGGGATGTTACCATTTCAATTTCCAACCTTATGAAGATTTAGTAGTTTTTATAATACGTTATTCCGTTATTTTCTTTGGATTCTTTTGTATTAAGGCCTATATGGCATATTGACTATCTATTGGCTAAGTCCACATTTTAACTCTTAATTGGTTTCTATATATGTGAGACAGTTTTAGAATATCGTATATCTTTATGAATCTTAAGTATGAAGTCTAAGTATACTTCATTAGTATATTAAAAGTTTTTAATTTTTCTGCAATTTTTAATGATCACATGTTATGACGAATGCTAAGAGGCTTGTCTGCGACCTCTGAGAGGTTAACGACGCCGGTCTCATCCGGGGTATGAAGTCTGGGTGTGACAAACATGCTATCAGAGCATGAGGTTAAATATGAAATTTTAAACTTGGTATCAGAGCATGAGGCTAAATGAAATCTTAAACTTGGTATCAGAGCATGAGGTTAAGTATTGGAATCTTAAACTTAGTATCAGAGCATGAGGTTAAATATTGGAATCTTAAACTTAGTGTTAGAGCATGAGGTTAAATATCCTTAGGGTCAATGTCTCACTAAACCACATTACCTAGCGTATTGTTCATGGTTGTGAAGCGCGCCACAATCGTGGATGAGAGGCTATGTGATGATAAGGAAACTTGTCTTTTCTTGATACTCTTATGTCGTGCCTCTAGAGCTTTGACACTAGGTGTCTTTTAGAATCTAATCCCTTTCTTGTGTATATAGGCGATGAACACAAGAAGGACAACCGCTAGAAGAGTAGGGGAAGAGATTGCGAATGCGGGAGCTACTCCGCAAGGTAACCGAAATGCTCCTGAAGTGCAAGTTGTTGCAAATGATCAAGTTCCAGTGAATCCTCCAGTTATGACGGATGGTGAGGTGAGGTCAGCCCTGTTTCAAATGGCCCAAGCCATCACCACCCAAGCTCAAGCCATCACGCCTCAAGCTAATAGAGAAGTTGCACCTCGAGAGAACCATGCTAGTATTATGGCTAGCCGTTTAACAGATTTTACTAGGATGAACCCTACCATGTATTTTGGATCAAAAGTTGATGAAGACCCTCAAG
The DNA here is from genome assembly GCA_022817965.1 of Solanum lycopersicoides. Taxonomy (NCBI): domain Eukaryota; kingdom Viridiplantae; phylum Streptophyta; class Magnoliopsida; order Solanales; family Solanaceae; genus Solanum; species Solanum lycopersicoides. The sequence continues at coordinate 64,339,299 of CM040629.1, read as the reverse complement.
ATTTCCTTGATGAGGTCTACAAGATTGTGTTTTTTTATGGAGGTGAGTATTACTGAGAAGGATGAACTTGCTTCTTATCAACTCAAGGACGTGGCTCTGACATGGTACAATATGTGGAATAATAGTTGGGCTTTAGGAGATGGTCCCGTGACTTGGGAGATTTTCAAGAAGGCCTTTCTTGACAGATTCTTTCCAAGGGAACAAAGAGAAGCTAAGGTAGAGGAGTTCATCAACCTTCGTCAAAGAGATATGAGTGTTAAGGAATACTCCTTGAAGTTCATTAAGTTGTCCAAAAATGCTTCTTCTTTGGTTTTTAATGCTAGGGATGAGATGAGTCATTATGTAACGGGTGAGTCCGAAGAGCTTGAAGAAGAATGTCGTGCAGCCATGCTTCATGACAATATGAATCTTTGTAGGTTAATGGTTCATGCTCAACAGGTTGAGGAAAGTCGCCTAAGGAAGAGAAATAGGGAAGTTAAGAAGGAAAAGTCTTTTGAGAGTGGTTCTCCTAAAAGTAGGCTTGATGTTCAAGACAAGCCTAAGTCTAAGAAGAGGTTTTCAAACCATGATCCTTCAAATTTTTCCAAGAATGGCAATAATATAGGTTCTAATCCCGAACTTCAAGAGGGGAGAAAAATTTATCCCCCAAGAGAAAGACCAACTTGTGGTAAGTGTGGTAAGAAGCATGGGGCCGAATGTCTTGTTGGGACTAATAGTTGCTATGGTTGTGGCAAAGGAGGTCATATTGTGAAAGATTGTCCTACTATTAGAGGCCAAGGTAAGGATAATAATCAAGCTCATCCAAACGTTCTTAATTATGAAGCTCCAAAAAGGAACCGTTTCTATGCACTCAAGGGTAGGGGTGAACAAGAAAGCTCTCCAAACGTTGTGATGGGTATGTTACAAGTTTTCTCTGTTAATGTTTATGATTTGCTTGACCAAGGGTTGTTTATACCACGTGGTGGGGATAAAGGAGGCTGTTCAAACGTATGGAATTCAAGAAAATTGAAACTAAGGTTTTTCCAAATGAAATTGTTGAATGTTAGTCTCCCTAGTTCTCCCTATTTACGATTTTAGTAGCATGTATAATGCTCAAGATTTAAGTAAAAAAGTAAGAAAGAAAGAAGAAGAAGGGTAAGTTGAAGGTGAACTAAGTAAGCAAAGCATGAGAATGTCAAATCATCAATGTTGGATAAGAATGAAGTTTTAACACTTATTGGTTTATACAAATATTAGAATATGAATATATGCCCCAAGAACTATATATTATGCAAATAATCAAAGAATGGGCATAGCCAATAAAGATTGGCTTATAAAAACTTCATGCCCAATTTACCAAGAATGAAAAAATTTAACTTGTTTACTAAATAGGTGCATGTTTTGGTAAAAGATAGTACCAACTAGAGTTTTAAGAAGATGTTTTCGTAATCTATTCTCGCACTTATGTGAAACTTTTATTCATATGTTTTCTTGAGATTTTGTTGTTTTGTTGTTATCTTGAGAAGATTGATAGCATGGTAACTCTTTGATGCATTTTTGAGCTTATGATAAGGTTGAGAAGGAAATTCCTCCCTATGTGTTATGAATATGTAGATCTTATATGTTTGTGCATTATCAATTTAGTACTAAGTGTAATGATATGTTATGTGCTGGTTGTGCTTCTAGTATTGAGTCTTTTTCCTACCCTCCAAAAGATTTTAGTGTCATTCGGGGATGAATGTTCCTAAGGGGGGGATAATGTAACCCTCCGGAAATTTCATTACTTAGACTAGAGATTAATCTATTTAATAATACTTAAAATTATGTTTCCAAAAAATTTACTTGTCTAGTGAAGAGTCTATTAGGTTTTAAGAATACGTATTGAGGTACATAGGCATCCTAATGCCCAATATTGAGTAATATTGGGCATGTTAGAGAATATTGGCTTATGGGTGTTAGCCAAATTTTATGTTTTAACAAGTATCTTGACATACACTCCAATCCAAGCTTGTTTAGGAATTGTACCTGCAATGAAGACCCTAGGCTAAAACTATTGAATTCTTAGCACATTAGGTACGAGGCATCCAACTGTCAAGTCTAGGCACCATAGCACATGATCATTTAAATGGTCATGTAGATTAAGTAGTGCCCAAGTACATAGTTAGGATCCTTGGACAAGAAGTGAACTTTCTAGAAGTGCATGGTTAGGAAAGTGCATAGCAGCACATGTGCAAGAACATATGCGACCGGCCGAGAGACAAGCCCAACCGATTCGGTTAGGGCTGTTAGGGGGCAGGCATTTCGGACCAATCCAAGTGGGGCCGAGCCTCCTAACCTATCCTAGGTCCTAAATAACGTCCCTAAATAACTAACTAACCTAGTACTAACATAAATTAACTAACTAGTGTGCCCAAAATCCTAAGACCCAACCGGGTACACTAATCGAATAACTAACTAAAGAAACATCCTAGTACCTAACCTAGGATGGTCCAAATGGGTTGGTTATGGTCCTAACGACTTAGGGGTACTTTAGTAAATACCCTAGGTCACTTAAATAATTAAATTAGCAACTTAATTAATTAATTAAAGTCCTAGTCAAACCCAAAACCCTTAGTCAAATGTTCTCCTAGTTGTAGTCAATTTAGGAGGGGCGCTTTGATGATTTAAATGGAAGGTATTTAGGGTAATTCTTGGGACGTCTATATATTGATATTAGGTCAGTTTTAGACCATAATTACACGTTCCAAATCAGAATCATACGAAATTCTCTTAATCTCTCAAGAACGCTCTCTTTTCCAAACTCCATTGAAGAACTAGAAAACCTTAAGTAAGAAGACGAAGGTCTCGAAGTTTCCAACCAGATTTTGTGGATTCTTCATCATTAACGTATGGGTTTTCACTCTTGGTATTCCTTTCCCCAAGAGGTATTTTAAAGAAAAGTTTTCAAGAACTTCAAATACTAGGGTTTTTACTCTACAAAACGGATTTTCTTTCTAACCCTAGATTTATGATTTTCAATGAAAAGTAAACGTTTTCTATATCTAATTTCGCATGAATTGTTGAATAATTGATTGATAATGTTTGAATAACTTGTGATACATGATATTTCTCTATGTGATGGTTTTGAATGGGTTATTTGTAGCGTTTGATAACGTGAAAACGTTAGGGTTAGAATTTAAGGTTTGAATGAACCCTTTAATGACCCGTTTACCTTGTTCTATATTATGCATTGATCTTGTACATGATTTTATGAGTTGTTCTTGATTGTGTCATTGAGTATTTCACTATGTATGAATGAATATTGCATGATGAATAAGATTCTTGGAAGCAAGAGGTAAGTCTTCTAAACGTAATTACTCTTAGATGTTTATGCTAGCCTATAAGTCATTAGTCTATGTCACGACTGGAATCTAGACCCCAGACGAGATCGGTGTCGTTGACCTCTCAGAGGTCGCAGACAAGCCTACTTACGTCATTCTTACTTTACATAGGTTAATTTTAGCGGAAAATTTGAAACTTTTTATTTCTAAACATTGCTTACTAAACATTTCTAATATATTCGTAATTTGTTCACCATCAACCATCTAACATTAAGAGATAATCAAATGAAAGGAATAATTCAATAATCTTAATTGTATAATTGCCAAAATGGTCCAATACAAAGTCTGAATCAAAACAGGAAAGAAACGCTAGTGGAACATGCTCCACTAGCTCAACTCTAAAACTAAGCTGGAATGTAAAACAGTAGCATCCTCGAAAGCATGAGGACCTACCAAACTCCGGATGAATGCTGACGTCCAGATAGCTGCAACAATGATCCAGTAGCTCTATCGCCCACCTGTGCCTGCACCTAAAATAGTATAGATGTATAGGATTAGTACACACTTGTATTAAGTATGGGTAAATGCAATCACACACCAAGTACATGCATGAGAAAGAATAGCTCTTTCCTAACGACATGATTTTTAGAAGTCAAGTCTGTGGACTTGCCAAATTGAGATTAGGAAGTTCCCAAATTTGGATTAGGAAAGTCAATGAGCTTTCCGAATTTGGATTAGGAAAGTCAGTGAGCTTTCCAGATTTGGAATAAGAAGCTTATGCCATGAGAATAACATACATCATTATACTTTTCACATTTGCAAACAGGACATAACATTTACACGTAGCACATATCATATAGCTTACAACACACTTTGTATGTATCATATAACTCCTTTAATAGCATTCATTCATATGCCATTAGACCTCAGAATCATGGACTTAACATTAAGACATCCCAGAAATGAGGGCTCAACAAATGGGACCTCAACTAGAGAGTCTTCATTAGCAAACACAGAGTCTGATTCGTTCATTCATACGTACTCCATTTCATTTCGTTCATAGGCCAGTGTAAACACCAGCTATACCTAGGATTTAGTTTAAGACTTTCATTAGGTTCGTTGTGCAATGACCAAGAATGACCTAATGTCATTACTTGAATCTAACTCACCTTTTGATTATCATATTCTAACACCTTTGGTATCATTCATTTCATTATGTGCTTTATTTGAGACTGGACTCATTCATTCATTGGGAACTTTAAGTTTAACCGACATAGATCATGTGAGCATCATGAAATCCATTGTCTCCCCCACACCGAAAAGAGGTGGAATCACCGGCCAAGGTGACCCCAAACATGCTAGCGTACATGGAAATTTAACCCCGCCAGATCCCTATATTAGCAGTATAGGTTCGAAGACCAGTAGATATAAGGAGACCCATACCCGGCAAGCCGGACAGTCTCATCTCATGAGAGTTACGTGAACCTCCGCCCTTCGCGAAAGAAGGCATCACCGCTCATAGCTAGTCTATCGGTGCTCAGTATAAAGTTCCATTACATTCAACTCATACTTCATGGAAGCTGGCTTCTAGTATGAGGACATCATAGCTCAATAGATGATTTCTCATCTCATAATTAGTATTAAGTGTGTTAATCTCAATACTTTCATTAGAGTGTTCATAGAGACTGGTCTCTTCATTAACTTTACACTCTCATAGGTAGTACGTTTTGGTAACAATTACTTAGGCTCATTTGAGATTGTTCTCATCTTTTAAATTAGCCTCATATCATGTTGTCACCACATTCATTAACATTAGCACAATTGCTCTTCATAATTACTCACCCCATTTTAAGTGAAAGTTCATTTCATCATATGCCATGTACTTGGCCATTTGCGTATTTCACACTCTTACTTAACCCTTCTAGGGTTTCTTCGTTTCTTTACATACATCTTAGGTTCACTTATTTTTAAGCGTATGCTAGACTTATGGGTCTATACATACAAGCCATGAGGCTTCATTCATAGTTCGTTAAGTGACATATATCTTCCTAAGATTATGTAGTACAAGACTTATGTATCTTGTATATATGCCAAGATCTCGATTTCGATCTAAGTAGGTGGCATTATTCTTGAACATTTAATTCACATGTGACTTATGTATCAATACGGAAATTTGGGCAAGGGAACCCAAGTTCAAATTCCCTTGGACAATACTTACATTTTTCCTTGACTTTATTTTTAGTCTTCATGATATTGGGACCCTAGGTCGAACCCCAACATCAATATTTCTTTTTAGTTCATTTTCTCTAGAACTTCTCTCCTTTGGCCGAGGGGTTGTGGGTTCGAACCCCCACAGCCCCCCTCTTATTTTTCTATTTATTTTCCTTGTCCATTTCGGCTTAACCAGGAGGTTGTGGGATCAGCCTCTCTTTATTTATTTTTTCTTTATTTCGCTTGGGACTTAGAGGTTGTGGGTTCGAACCCCCACAGCCTCCTTATTTTCATTTTCATATTAAAGTTAACTACTTAAGTGTTGGCGGTGAGGTTATGGGATCGAGCCCCCACAACCTCACTTTATTTTCTTTTTAATTTCTCTCTTTGTCTCCTCCTTCAGCCAAGAGGTGGTGGGATCGAATCCCACTCCTCCCATTATTTTTATTAATTTAAAATTCCCCTCTTACTCTCTTGTTTGGCCGAGAGGTTGTGGGTTCGAATCCCACACCTCTCATTTTTTTTTCCAGCTTTCATGTAGTGAGGTCTTGGGTTCAATCCCCACTGACCTCACATATTTTAAAAATATTTTTAAACCTCTCAATCTTAAGTATTCTGGCCGAAAATTCCATCACAAAGTGCTGGAAATGTTATTAAATTTTCTAGCCTTTATTTAACAAACTTCATACGTTCGTTTTGAGGTACTTTCACGATTCGTTTAACACATTCTTAGGTGTAGATTCATTGTTATTTTAGCTTAGATTTTTCCACTTATGATCAGCCACCTTACACTTCATTTAACATCACAATTTACACACCTTATGAACAATAATTCCAATCATCAAACAAGCCATTTTAAGACTTCAAAACGGAGAACAACAACAAACATTTTACACATTGCACCACATCATTTTCGGTTGACATCATTGAACATGCTTGCAATTTCCAAACATAAAATCACAAGGAACATCATATTTCACACTTAGCTACCAGCAACCATACCAACAACATGATTTCTAAACTAATTTAGATTGAAATCGGAAGGAGACTAGGGACAAGGAGTTCAACATTCAAGGGGACAGCCCTAGTTTCATATGTCGACTTTTGTAGAAAGAAATTCCTCTTGGAGAAAGGATTCCAAGAGAGAAAACCCATACCTTGTTGTAGCTTTCCACACCTTCCAAGTGCTGCCAAACTCTCCCCTAAACCTTCAACACAAACCCGTCGAGAAGATGATGCAAAGTTTTCGTTTCTTAAGTTAGCTTGCTTGCTTGTATATTTTTTTTTGTAAGTTCTTTGAGTTTAGAGAACTTTTGATTGCTTTCTAATGTTTTTATCTTCTGTTTTTGCAGCCAAGAAAAATAATTTGGATGAGAGAGAGAGATATTTAGGCTTGAGGAGAGAGATAGTGTGAGATAGTGCATCTTAAAACTAGGATAGTTGGCAAGACTTAGTCAATTTAAAAAAAACATTAATTAATAAGTAAATAAATAATAAATAATAATAAAATCTGATTTTCCTTTTTACATCAGACATTAATTATAAATTTATTAAATTAATTCACCAATAATAAAAAAAATCATATTAAATCCTTGCTCCCACCTAGGTTCGAACCCGGGTGGAGCAAGACTTCATTTCAAGAGACCAATTTCGGCTCTCTCTCCCCAAATTGCCCCTCCACTTTATTAAATAATTAATTAATTATATATTTAGGGTAATTACGATATTACCCCTAGCCTGGTAAAAGACCATTTTACCCTTAGACCCTCAAAACTTAAAATTTCTTCTTTTTAAGTCCGGTAAAGACTCCTTCGATTAAATCTTCATTTTCGAGAGCCTTACTTGGTTGGTTCCAACCTTTCCAAGTTCAACTAACTCCCCAAGTTAGTTGGCTTGGTCGTAGTAAGGGTTCTGAGGTCTGGTTCTACGCGTATCAATCCGTGTGAACCTTGGTCTAATCGCAAGCATTCTTGACACCTTAAACATTTAGCTTATTCATTTTTTTAGGGTTGTTACATTATCCCCCCTTAGGAACATTCGTCCCGAATGACACTACTCTTTACTAACAATAAGTATGTCATCTATAGAACGTACACATACGTAGGTACTTCAATACTTCCATGGGTGAATATCTGATTCACATCTTAACATGATGGTACACATCCTTGAAACCTACTAGTAGCTTCACATTAATAGACTAAGGAATTCTTCCCTAAACTAGTCTCATCAAAGCATACAACATAAGTCAACATAAAAGTCATATAAATCAGCAAAACATGATGACTTCAAACATATTAACCTCATACTAGGGCATAAACACCATACACAGTCAAATATATGAAAGGCTAATTAAGGCTACGCACCCGAGGCTTCATCAGAAGTGCCTTCCCCTGCACCCCTAGACTTGAGTGCGAAGAATCATTGCCTCCTTGGAGCCTCTTAATTTGGGCCATTAGTCTGAACTCTCTCCTTCCCTTGTTCTTGACTTCTTCTATCGGACAATCCTTCACCATGTGTCCCGGTTTTCCACAGCTGTAACAAGCGTTAGAGCCCATCATACACTCTACTCCATGCTGTCTGCCACACTTTCTGCAAGGTTGCCTTTCCTTAGGTGTATATACTTCCTTGTTTCTCTTATCTCTGGACTCAGAATCCCTATCATAGAGACCACTGTATGAACTTGACTCCCTTTGGTGGGAGAGTCCCTTCTTAAACCTTGGCTGTTCACGGATGCCAAAGTTGTTTATGTGGCCTCCGTGGCTGGGACATGCCTGATCTTGAGGCCTAGGCCTCCTAACATCACGAATACCCCTCTTTCTACGGCTGTCCTCCACCTGCTGTACATGCACCATCAACCTGGAAAGGTCCATATTATCATGGATCATCGCAGACCGACATTCCTTCTCCACGTCTCCATTGATTCCTGTGAGGAACCTACTCATTTCATCCCTGCTATTCAAAACCAGGGATGTAGCATACCTAGATAATTCAACAAGCCTCAGTACTCTGCTCAATCTTGCTATTAAATACTAAGGAAATTAATATACCTGGATAGCTTAACAAACATCAGGGAATACTCCCTGACAGTCATGGATCCTTGTTTAAGGTTGATGAACTCTTCAACCTTGACTTCCCTCATCTCTCTAGGAAAGAACCTCTCCAGAAATGCTGTCTTGAACAGCTCCCAAGTGACTGGCACACCACCTAAACACAGCTATCTTGCCACATCTTGCACCAAGTCTGTGCAACATCCTTGAGCTGATAGGAAGCCAGCTCAGCCTTCTCAATATCAGTGGCCCCCATAGCCACCAGGATCTTATGCACCTCATCTACAAACTCTTGAGGATCCTCCGATGTCTTAGCCACTGTGAATATGGGAGGATTCATCTTCGTGAAATCTCACAGTCTGTCAGCCATGCTGCGAACCAGTGGGTTCTCCCTCTGAACATCCTGCAGTTTGACTTGGGAAGTCATAGTCTGAGCCTGCATCGTGATGGCCTGTGCCATCTAGGCGAAAGATGCCCTCACCTCAGCATCGGTCAACCCAACTGAGTTAACCGGCATGGCCACTCCTTCAGCTGGGGCCTGGGGTGGAACTCGATTGCCCCCAGCAGCTGCCCCCTCCTCCTCTAACCAATAGCCCTCCTAGGGTTCATTCTCTGAAAAAAACAAGGGTTGATGTTAGACATGCTCATAACACCAAGAACTCAGATATTAGGAAAAGCACGATAAGATTAGAACAAGGGAAATTTTCCTACGCATCATGCAGTCTCTGATTCAGGATAGTGGTGCACTTCACTACCATGACTTAGAAACTACTCAATGTGGTTGATGTGAACTCATTATTCTCGGAATATAACCTAGTGCTCTGATACCAACTTTGTCACGACTGGAATCTAGACCCCAGACGAGATCGGCGTCGTTGACCTCTCAGAGGTCGCAGACAAGCCTACTTACGTCATTCTTACTTTACATAGGTTAATTTTAGCGGAAAATTTGAAATTTTTTGTTTCTAAACATTGCTTACTAAACATTTCTAATATATTCGTAATTTGTTCAGCATAAACCATCTAACATTAAGAGATAATCAAATGAAAGGAATAGTTCAATAATCTTAATTGTATAATTACCAAAATGGTCCAATACAAAGTCTGAATCAAAACAGGAAAGAAACGCTAGTGGAACATGCTCCACTAGCTCAACTCTAAAACTAAGCTGGAATGTAAAACAGTAGCATCCTCGAAAGCATGAGGACCTACCAAACTCCGGATGAATGCTGACGTCCGGATAGCTGCAACAATGATCATGTAGCTCTATCGCCCACCTGTGCCTGCACCTAAAATAGTATAGATGTATAGGATTAGTACACACTTGTACTAAGTATGGGTATATGCAAGCACACACCAAGGACATGCATGAGAAAGAATAGCTCTTTCCTAACGACATGATTTTTAAAAGTCAAGTCAGTGGACTTGCCAAATTGAGATTAGGAGATTCCCAAATTTGGATTAGGAAAGTCAATGAGCTTTCCAAATTTGGATTAGGAAAGTCAGTGAGCTTTCCAGATTTGGAATAGGAAGCTTATGCCATGAGAATAAGATACATCATTATACTTTTCACATTTGCAAACACACATAACATTTACACGTAGCACATATCATATAGCTTACAACACACTTTGTATGTAGCACATAACTCCTTTAATATCATTCATTCATATGCCATTAGACCTCGGAATCATGGACTTAACATTAAGACATCCCAGAAATGAGGGCTCAACAGATGGGACCTCAACTAGAGAGTCTTCATTAGCAAACACAGAGTCTGATTCGTTCATTCATACGTACTCCATTTCATTTCGTTCATAGGCCAGTGTAAACACCAGCTATACCTAGGATGTAGTTTAAGACTTTCATTAGGTTCGTTTTTCAATGACCAAGAATGACCTAATGTCATTACTTGAATCTAACTCACCTTTTGATTATCATATTCTAATACCTTTGGTATCATTCATTTCATTATGTGCTTTATTTGAGGCTGGACTCATTCATTCATTGGGAACTTTAACTTTAACCGACATAGATCATGTGAGCATCATGAAATCCAGTGTCTCCCCCACACCAAAAAGAGGTGGAATCACCGGCCAAGGTGACCCAAAACATGCTAGCGTACATGGAAATTTAACCCCGCCAGATCCCTATATTGGCAGTATAGGTTCGAAGACCAGTAGATATAAGGAGACCCATACCCGGCAAGCCGGACAGTCTCATCTCATGAGAGTTACGTGAACCTCCGCCCTTACCGAAAGAAGGCATCACCGCTCATAGCTAGTCTATCGGTGCTCAGTATAAAGTTCCATTACATTCAACTCATACGTCATGGAAGCTGGCTTCTAGTATGAGGACATAATAGCTCAATAGATGATTTATCATCTCATCATTAGTATTAAGTGTGTTAATCTCAATACTTTCATTAGAATGTTCATAGAGACTGGTCTCTTCATTAACTTTACACTCTCATAGGTAGTACGTTTTGGTAACAATTACTTAGGCTCATTTGAGATTGTTCTCATCTTTTACATTAGCCTCATATCATGTTGTCACTATATTCATTAACATTAGCACAATTGCTCTTCATAATTACTCACCCCACTTTAAGTGAAAGTTCATTTCATCATATGCCATGTACATGGCCATTTGCGTATTTCACACTCTTACTTAACCCTTCTAGGGTTTCTTCGTTTCTTTACATACATCTTAGGTTCACTTATTTTTAAGCGTATGCTAGACTTATGGGTCTATACATACAAGCCATGAGGATTCATTCATAGTTCGTTAAGTGACATATATCTTCCTAAGATTATGTAGTACAAGACTTATGTATCTTGTATATATGCCAAGATCTCGATTTTGATCTAAGTAGGTGGCATTACTCTTGAACATTTAATTCACATATTACTTATGTATCAATACGGAAATTTGGGCAAGGGAACCCAACTTCGAATTCCCTTGGACAATACTTACATTTTTCCTTGACTTTATTTTTAGTCTTTATGATATTGGGACCCTAGGTCGAACCCCAACATCAATATTTCTTTTTAGTTCATTTTCTCTAGAACTTCTCTCCTTTGGCCGAGGGGTTGTGGGTTCGAACCCCCACCCCCCTCTTATTTTTCTATTTATTTTCCTTGTCCATTTCGGCTTAACCAGGAGGTTGTGGGATCAGCCTCTCTTTATTTATTTTTTCTTTATTTCGCTTGGGACTTAGAGGTTGTGGGTTCGAACCCCCACAGCCTCCTTATTTTCATTTTCATTTAAAAGTTAACTACTTAAGTGTTGGCGGTGAGGTTATGGGATCGAGCCCCCACAACCTCACTTTATTTTCTTTTTAATTTCTCTCTTTGTCTCCTCCTTCAGCCAAGAGGTGGTGGGTTCGAATCCCACTCCTCCCAATATTTTTATTAATTTAAAATTCCCCTCTTACTCTCTTGTTTGGCCGAGAGGTTGTGGGTTCGAATCCCACACCTCTAATTTTTTTTTCCATCTTTCATGTAGTGAGGTCTTGGGTTCAATCCCCACTGACCTCACATATTTTAAATATATTTTTAAACCTCTCAATCTTAAGTATTCTGGCCGAAAATTCCATCACCAAGGGCTGAAAATTTTATTAAATTTTCTAGCCTTTATTTAACAAAATTCATACGTTCGTTTTGAGGTACTTTCACGATTCGTTTAACACATTCTTAGGTGTAGATTCATTGTTATTTTAGCTTAGATTTTTCCACTTATGATCAGCCACCTTACACTTCATTTAACATCACAATTTACAAACCTTATGCACAATAATTCCAATCATCAAACAAGCCATTTTAAGACTTCAAAACGGAGAACAACAACAAACATTTTACACATTGCACCACATCATTTTCGGTTGACATCATTGAACATGCTTGCAATTTCCAAACATAAAATCACAAGGAACATCATATTTCACACTTAGCTACCAGCAACCATACCAACAACATGATTTCTAAACTAATTTAGATTGAAATCGGAAGGAGACTAGGGACAAGGAGTTCAACATTCAAGGGGACAGCCCTAGTTTCATATGTCGACTTTTGTAGAAAGAAATTGCTCTTGGAGAAAGGATTCCAAGAGAGAAAACCCATACCTTGTTGTAGCTTTCCACACCTTCCAAGTGCTGCCAAACTTCTCCCCTAAACCTTCAACACAAACCCGTCGAAAAGATGATGCAAAGTTTTCGTTTCTTAAGTTAGCTTGCTTCCTTGTATATTTTTTTTTTGTAAGTTCATTGAGTTTAGAGAACTTTTGATTGCTTTCTAATGTTTTTATCTTCTGTTTTGCAGCCAAGAAAAATAATTTGGATGAGAGAGATAGAGATATTTAGGCTTGAGGGAGAGAGATAGTGCATCTTAAAACTAGGATAGTTGGCAAGACTTAGTCAATTTAAAAAAAACATTAATTAATAAATAAATAATAAATAATAATAAAATCTGATTTTCCTTTTTACATCAGACATTAATTATAAATTTATTAAATTAATTCACCAATAATAAAAAAAATCATATTAAATCCTTGCTCCCACCTAGGTTCGAACCCGGGTGGAGCAAGACTTCATTTCAAGAGACCAATTTCGGCTCTCTCTCCCCAAATTACCCCTCCACTTTATTAAATAATTAATTAATTATATATTTAGGGTAATTACGATATGACCCCTAGCCTGGTAAAAGACCATTTTACCCTTAGACCCTAAAAACTTAAAATTTCTTCTTTTTAAGTCTGGTAAAGACTCCTTCGATTAAATCTTCATTTTCGAGAGCCTTACTTGGTTGGTTCCAACCTTTCCAAGCTCAACTAACTCCCCAAGTTAGTTGGCTTGGTCGTAGTAAGGGTTCTGAGGTCTGGTTCTACGCGTATCAATCCGTGTGAACCTTGGTCTAATCGCAAGCATTCTTGACACCTTAAATATTTAGCTTATTCATTTTTTTAGGGTTGTTACAGTTTGTGTTATGAAAGTATGTATGATGTTGCTCTATAAATATGCTGGACTATGAACATGTAAATTTTTAGATTATGATAAGAAGATGAATATGCAAGTTATGATACTGTCTTGTATGCTTTACACAAGATGATTATGCCATGTAAATCTCACGTATGAAAGGTTATGATGAAAGGACAATTCTCATCTAATATAAAAGAGCTCATAATCATGTTATACAGGGAGATAATCTCCTATGACCTATGATAAGTTTTTGATAAAAGAAAATTTAAAGGTTATTTCAAGAAAAGGGACTTAAGCTAAGCACCGATGAACTAGATATGGGAAGTGTCCCTTCCCCAGCGGGAAGGTAGGTTCACAAAGATTCTCATGAGATTGAGGCTGCCATGTAATGTGGAACTATGGGTCTCTAATACATCTCCTAGTTCTTGAACTATGTTGCGACCATAGGATACTAGCTAGTGGATCCACCTAGAAAGCTACGTCATGTTCGATTCTACTTTGGCCGGTAGAAACACATCTTTTCGGTTTTGGGAGGACACCGGATTCCATGTTTAGCTCACATGGTTTATGTCGGTTAATGCATATGTTCCCTCATGTAAAACGAAAGACAAGTAAACGAACATTGACTAGGGTGACTTCAGGAGTTGTCTTATTATGGGATGCTACCTAGACATTGCACAAGTTGACTCTAAGGGAAATCCTAGGATATTGTTCTTATGCAATATGATTGTATGAAAGATATATGCTTATGATATATGATGTTAATATTATGTGAATGTTGGTAATTATGATGAATGTGTTATTTGGTTATTTGCTATATGAAGTGATGACTACTTATGTTACAAGTTACATGAAGCAAAACTTTACTTATGGTCTCCTATCTTATCTACTTGATTGTGTGGGGTTATGGGGCTTCACATGATCATTGCACTTGTAGGTTGGGGATGGGATCATTGGTCAGTGTTTTGTTTGTTATGTTTATATGATTTATTGAATATGAATTGTTAACGTGACTTTATGAGAATGTGCCTTCGATTATGATCATGCTTTAGGTGATGGAATCATTACTTCTATATGTTATATGGTATGTGCGATGAAGACTTTCATATGTCTTAGCATGTTTTCTAAAGAATGATAAATGATACTTTTTCATGCATGTCCATACGTGTTATGTGCATATACCCATACTTAGTACATGTGGCATACTAACCCCATTACTTTATATTACTACAACTGTAGGTTCCGGCCATTGAAGTTAAGCAGGTCGAGTTGAAGAAGCTTGGAACTCTTTCTCCAAGTCATGGTAGGTCCTCAAGTTTGGGACATTACCATTTCAAGTTCCAGCCTTATGAAGATTTAGTAGTTTTTAGAATACGTTATTTCATTATGTTCTTTTGATTCTTTTGTATTAAGGCCTATATGACATATTCACTATCTATTGGCTAAGTCCAGATTTGCACTCTTAGATGGCTTCTATATATGTGAGACAGTTTTAGAATATCGTATGTCTTTATGAATCTTAAGTATGAAGTCTAAGTATACTTTATTATTATATTAAAAGTTTTTAATTTTTCCGCAATGTTGAATGATCACATGTTATGACGAATTCTAAGAGGCTTGTATGTAACCTCTGAGAGGTTAACGACGCCAGTATCATCCGGGTTATGAAGTCTGGGTGTGACAAACATTGTATCAGAGCATGAGGTTAAATCTGGAATCTTAAACTTGGTATCAGAGCATAGCATGAGGTTAAATGGAATCTTAAACTTGGTATCAGAGGATGAGGTTAAGTATTGGAATCTTAAACTTGGTATCAGAGCATGAGGTTAAGTATTGGAATCTTAAACTTAGTATTAGAGCATGAGGTGAAATATACTTAGGGTCAATGTCTCACTAAACCACATTACCTAGTGTCTCTAGAGCTTTGACACTATGTGTCTTTTAGAATCTAATATCTTTCTTGTGTATATAGGCGATGAACACAAGAAGGACAACCGCTAGAAGAGTAGGGGAAGAGATTGCGAATGCGGGAGCTACTCCGCAAGGTTACCCAAATGATTTTGAAGTGAAAGTTGTTTCAAATGATCAAGTTCCAGTGAATCCTCCAGTTATTACGGATGGTGAGGTGAGGGCAGCCCTGTTTCAAATTGCCCAAGCCATCACCACCGAAGCTCAAGCCATCACGACTTAAGCTAATAGAGAAGTTGCACCTCGAGAGAACCCTAGCAGTTTAAGAGATTTTCATAGGATGAACCCTCCCATGTTCTTTGGATCAAAGTTGATGAAGACCCTCAAGATCTTGATGAGGTCTACAAGATTTTGTTTGCTATGGGGGTGAGTACTACTGAGAAGGTTGAACTTGCTTATTATCAACCCAATGACGTGTCTTAGACTTAGTACAATATGTGGTATAAGAGTAGGGCTTTAGGAGATGGTCCAGTGACTTGGGAGATCTTCAAGAAGGCCTTTGACAGATTCTTTCCAAGGAAACAAAGAGAAGCTAAGGTAGAGGAGTTCATCAACCTTCGTCAAGGAGATATGAGTGTTAAGTAATACTCCTTGAAGTTCATTAAGTTGTCAAAATATGCTTCTTCTTTGGTTTCTAATGCTAGGGATGAGATGAGCCGTTATGTAACGGGCCTGTCCGAAGAGCTTGAAGAAGAATGTCATGCAGCCATGCTTCATGACAATATGAATCTTTGTAGGTTAATGGTTCATGCTCAACAGGTTGAGGAAAGTCGCCTAAGGTAGAGAAATCGGGAAGTTAGGATGGCAAAGTCTTTTGAGAGTGGTTCTCCAAAAAGTAGTCTTGATGTTAAAGACAAGCCTAAGTTTAAGAAGAGGTTTTCAAACCAAGTTCCTTCAAATTTATCCAAGAATGACAATGATAGAGATTTTAATCCCAACCTCAAGAGGGGAGAAAAGTTGATCCCCAAGAGAAAGACCAACTTGTGGTAAGTGTGGTAAGAAGCATGGGGGCGAATGTCTTGTTGGACTAATAGTTGCTATGGTTGTGGAAAAGGTGGTCATATTGTGAAAGATTATCCTACTATTAGATGCCAAGGTAAGGGTAATAATCAGGCTCAACCAAACGTTCCTAATTATGAAGCTCCAAAAAGGAACCGTTTCTATGCACTCAAGGGTAGGGGTGAACAAGAAAGCTCTCCCGACATTGTGATAGGTATGTTACAAGTTTTCTCTGTTAATGTTTATGCGTTTCTTGACCAAGGGTTGCTTATACCATGTGGTGGGGATAAAGGAGGCTTTTAAAACGTATTGAATTCAATAAAATTGAAACTAGGGTTGTCCAATGAAATTGTTGAATGTTAATCTCCCTAGTTCTCCATATTTACGTTTTTAGTAGCATGTATAATGCTCAATATTTCAGTTAGAAAGTAAAAAAGAAAGAAGAAGAAGGGTAAGTTCAAGGTGAACTAAGTAATCAAAGCATGAGAATGTCAAATCATCAGTGTTGGATAAGAATGATGTTTTAACAGTTATTGGTTTATGCCAATATTGGAGTATGAATATATTCCCCAAGAACTATATATTATGCAAATAATCAAAGATGGGCATAAACAATAAAGATTGGCTTATAAAGACTTAATGCCCAATTTAACAAGAATGAAAAATTTAACTTGTTTACTAAATAGGTGCATGTTTTGGTAAAAGATAGTACCAACTAGACTTTTAAGAAGATGTTTTCATAATCTATTCTCGCACTTATGTGAAACTTGTATGCATATGTTTTCTTGAGATTTTGTTGTTTTGTTGTTATCTTGAGAAGATAGATAGGATGGTAACTCTTTGATGCATTTTTGAGCTTATGATAAGGTTGAGAAGGAAATTCCTCACTATGTGTTATGAATATGTAGCTCTTATATGTTTGTGCATCATGAATTGAGTACTAAGTGTAATTATATGTTATGTGCTGTTGTGCTTCTAGTATTGAGTCTTTTTCCTACCCTCAAAAGATTTTAGTGTCATTCGGGGATGAATGTTCCTAAGGGGGGGATAATGTAACACTCCGGAAATTCCATGACTTACACTAGAGATTAATCTATTTAATAATGATTAAAATGATGTTTCCAAAAAATGTACTTGTCTAGTGAATAGTCTATTAGGTTTTAAGAATAGGTATTGAGGTACATAGGCATCCCAATGCCCAATATTGAGTAATATTGGGCATTTTAGAGAATATTGGCGTAAGGGTGTTAGCCAAATTTTATGTTTTAACAAGTATCTTGACATACACTTTAATCGAAGCTTGTTTAGGAATTGTACCTGCAATGAAGATCCTAAGCTAAAATTATTGAATTCTTAGCACATTAGGTACGAAGCATCCAAGTGTCAAGCCTAGGCACCATAGCACATGATCATTTAAATGGTCATGTAAATTAAGCATTTCCCAAGGACATAGTGAGGATCCTTGGACAACAAGTAAACTTTACAGAAGTGCACGGTTAGGAAAGTACACAACAACACATGTGCAATTGGCCGGAAGACAAGCCCAACTGATTCGGTTAGGGCGGTTAGAGGGCAGGCGTTTCGGACCAAGCCAAGTGGGGCCGAGCCTCCTAACCTATTCTAGGTCCCAAATAACGTCCATAACTAACTATCTAACCTAGTACTAATAAAATTAACTAACTAGTGTGCCCAAATCCTAAGACCTAATCGGGTACACTAACCGAATAACTAACTAAAGAAACATCATAGTACCTAACCTAGGATAGTCCAAATGGGTTGGTTATGGACCTATGGACTTAGGGGTACATTAGTAATTACCCTAGGTCACTTAATTAATTAAATTAGAAACATAATTAATTCATTTAAGTCCTAGTCAAACCAAAAACCCTTAGTCAAATGTTCTCCTAGTTGTAGTCAATTTAGGAGGGGCGTTTTGGTGATTTAAATGGAAGGTCTTTAGGGTAATACTTGGACGTATATATATTGATATTAGGTCAGTTTTAGACCACAATTACACATCCCAAATCAAAATCAAACAAAATTCTCTTAATCTCTCAAGAACACTATCTTTTCCAAACTACATTGAAGAAGTAGAAAAGCTTAAGGAAGAAGACGAAGTTTCGAAGTTTCCAACCAGATTTCATGGATTCTTCATCAATAAGGTATGGGTTTTTACTCTTGGTATTCCTTTACCCAAGAGGTCCTTTCAATATAAGTTTTCAAGAACTTCAAATACTAGGGTTTTTACTCTACAAAACGGATTTTCTTCCTAACCCTAGATTTATGATTTTCAATGAAAAGTAAATGTTTTCTATATCTAATTTCTCATGAATTGTTGAATAATTTATTGATAATGTTTGAATAACGTGTGATACATGATGTTTCTCTATGTGATGGTTTTTAATGGGTTATTTGTAGTGTTTGATAACGTGAAAACCTTAGGGTTAGAATTTAAGGTTTTAATGAACCCTTTAATGACCCGTTTACCTTCTTCTATGTTATGCATTGATCTTGTACATGATTTTATGAGTTGTCCTTGATTATGTCATTGTGTATTTCACTATGAATGATTATGAATATTGCATGATGAATAATATTCTTTGAAGCAAGAGGTAATTCTTCTAAACGTGATTACTCTTAGATGTTTATGCTAGCCTATAAGTCATGATTCTATGTTATGAAAGTATGTATGATGTTTCTATGTTAATATGTTGGACTATGAACATGTAAATTGTGAGATTATGATAAGAATATGAATATGCAAGTTATGATACTCTCTTGTATGCTTTACACAAGATAATTATGCCATGTAAATCTCACGTATGAAAGGTTACGATGAAAGGACAATTCTCATCTAATATAAAAGAGCTCATGATCATGTTATACAGGGAGATAATATCCTATGACCTATGATAAGTTTTTGATAAAAGAAAATTTAAAGGTTATTTCAAGAAAAGGGACTTAAGCTAAGCACCGATGAACTAGATATGGGAAGTGTCCCTTTCCCAGCGGGAAGGTAGGTTCACAAAGATTCTCATGAGATTGAGGCTGCCATGTCATGTGGAACTATGGTTCTCTAATACATCTCCTAGTTCTTTAACGATGTTGCCACAATAGGATACTGGCTAGTAGATCCACCTAGAAAGCTACGTCATGTTCAGTTCTACTATGGCCGGTAGAACCACCTCTTTTCAGTGTGGGGAAGACACCGGATTCCATGTTTAGATCACATGGTCTATGTAGGTTAATGCGTATGTTCCCTCATGTAAAATGAAAGAAAAGTAAAAGAACGTTGACTAGGGTGACTTGAGGAGTTGGCTTAGTATAGGTAGTGGTATGGGACGCTACCTAGATATTGCACAAGTTGACTCTAAGGGAAGTCCTAGGATATTGTACTTATGTAATATGATGACATGAAAGATATATGTTTATGATATATGATTTTAATGTTATGTGAATGTTGGTAATTATTATGAATATGTTATTTGGTTATTTGCTATATGAAGTGACGACTACTTATGTTACAAGTTACATGAAGGAAAACTTTACTTATGATCTCCTATCTTATTTACTTGGTTGTGTGGGGTTATGGGGCTTCACATGCCCATTGCACTTGTAGGTTGGGGATGGGATCATTAGTAAGTGTTTTGTATGTTATGTTTATATGATTTATTGAATATTAATTGTTAACGTGACTTTATGAGAATATGGCTTCGATTATGATCATGCTTTAAGTGATGGAATCGTTACTTCTATATGTTATATGGTATGTGTAGTGAAGACTTTCATATGACTTAACATATTTTCTAAAGAATGATAAATGATACTTTTTCATGTATGTCCTTACGTGTTATGTGCAGATACCCATACTTAGTACATGTGGCGTACTAACCCCATTACATTATATTACTACAACTGTAGGTTCCGACCATTGAAGTTAAGCAGGTCGAGTTGAAGAAGCTTGGAACTCGTTCTCCAAGTCATGGTAGGTCCTCAAGTTCGGGACGTTACCATTTCAATTTCCAGCCTTTTAAAGATTTAGTAATTTTTAGAATACATTATTCCGTTATTTCTTTGGATTCTTTTGTATTAAGGCCTATATGGCATATTGAATATCTATTAGCTAAGTCCAGATTTGCACTCTTAGATGGTTTATATATATGTGAGACAGTTTTAGAATATCGTATGTCGTTATGAATCTTAAGTATGAAGTCTAAGTATACTTCATTAGTATATTAAAAGTGTTTAATTTTTCCACAATTTTTAATGATCACATGTTATGATGAAGGCTGGAGGCTTTTTTGCGACCTCTGCAAGGTTAACGACGACGGTCTCATCCGGCGTATGAAGTCCGGGTGTGACAAACTTGGGAAGGTAGGTTCACAATGATTCTCGTGAGATTGAGGCTGCCAGTTAACGTGGAACTATGGGTCTCTAATACATCTCCTAGTTCTTGAACTATGCTGCCACCATAGGATACTAGCTAGTGAATCTACCTAGAAAGCTACGTCATGTTCGGTTCTACTTTGACTGGTAGGACCACCTCTCTTCGGTGTGGGGAAGGCACCGGATTCCATGTTAAGCTCACATGGTATATGTTGGTTAATGCTTATGTTCCCTCATGTAAAATGAAAGACGAGTAAATGAACATTGACTAGGGTTACTTGAGGAGTTGGCTTAGTATAGGTAGTGGTATGGGACGCTACCTAGACAGTGCACAAGATGACTCTAAGGGAAATACTAGGAGATTGTTCATATGTAATATGATTATATGAAAGATTATGTTTATGATATACGATGTTATTTTTATACGAATGCTGGCTATTATGATAAATATGTTATTTGGCTATATTGCTATGTTAATGATTACTAACTATGTTACAAGTTATATGAAGCAAAGCTTTACTTATGGTCTCCTATCTTATCTACTTAGTTGTTTGGGGTTATGCGGCTTCACATGACCATTGCACTTCTAGGTTGGGGATGGGATCATTGGTAAATATTTTGTATGTTGTGTCTATATGATTTATTGAATATGAAATATTAACATGACTCTATGAGAATATGTCTTTGATCATGATCATGCTTTAACTTGTATGTGTTATATGGTATGTGCATTGAAGACTTTTATATGACTTAGCATGTTTTCTAAAGAGATGATAAATGATCTTTTTTCATGCATGTCCCTATGTGTTATGTGCATATACCCATACTTAGTACATGTGGCGTACTAACCCCATTTCTTTTATTTTACAACAACTGTAGGTTCCGGCCATTGAAGTTAAGCAGGTCTATTTGAAGAAGCTTGGAACTCTTTCTCCATGTCATGGTAGGTCATCAAGTTCGGGACGTTACCATTTCAATTTCCAGCCTTATGAAGATTTAGTAGTTCTTAGAATACGGTATTCCGCTATGTTCTTTGGATTCTTTTGTATTAAGGCCTATATGTCATATTAATTATTATTGGCTTTGCACTCTTAGATGGTTTTATTATGTGAGACTAGTTTTAGATCACCGTATAAATATTAAGTATGAAGTCTAAGTATACTTCAATTAGTATATTATAAGTTTTTAATCTTTCCGCAATTTTACTGTCGCATGTTATGACGAATGCTAAGAAGAGTCTTGTCTGCGACCTCTGAGAGGTTAACGACTTCGGTGTCATCCGGGGTATGAAGTCCGGGTGTGACAGTGACGTTTATTTTTCATATCATCTCTAGTGAGGGAGTTAAGGTTGATACAAGGAAAATAGAGGCGGTGAAAAATTTTCATAGACCCTTAACTCCAACCGACATTAGAAGTTTCTTGGTTCTAGCGGGTTATTATAGGAGGTTTGTGGATGGTTTTGCATCCATTGCTTCTCCCTTGACTACCTTGACCCATAAGAGTATGAAATTTTAGTGGTCGGAGGCATGTCAAAGAAGCTTCCAAATTTTGAAAGATAGGCTTACTTCCGCTCCGGTGTTGACTTTATGTTACGACCCAAAGTACCCCCTAGGCGTAACCGGCGTCGTCGCCGTCTATGTGGTCTAAGACAAGCCTCTTAGCACTCGTCATAGCAAATCATAAGTAAAAATTGCGGAAAAATTTAAACTTTTGCTTTTATAGAATGGAGGTTTACATAGACCTCTACATATGAAGCATACATAGGTTTCTCGCAATAGACCATAACAACGCATAGGAATTTAGTATAATACTTTGTCTCATATCAACCATTTAAACGAAGTCAAACAATCTGGGCAAAGTCCTTATACAAATCCACAGTTGCCACATAGGGCTTACATCAATATCTTCAACAATAGGAAAGAAATGGATGTCTACTAGACAATACAAGTACTACTAAGATAGAGTGTGTGGTAGCATCCTCGAACTAGAGGGCCTACCAAAACTTGGAGAGTCTAGTACAAACCCCCTTGCTTTAGCCTCAGTGATACCTCAACGGCCCGAACCTACAATGTTTGGGGAAAAAGGTAAGAAATATGGGTTAGTACAAACCACATGTACTAAGTATGGTTCCTATGCATAAAAATGGTTAATGCATAAGAAAAGGCACCATTTAGTCAAAACTATGCACAATGACCAACAATTCAATATACACAAATAAGGAATATCATAATCATATCAACATATAAGTAACTCAACCAACACTTGTGCAATGCCTAGAATAAAGCCCCATAACCCTATTCCAAGCTAAGTATCACATTAAGCAACCCACTTCATACTTACAACATATTCTCATATATATCATGCTTCATACGTCAATACGATTCATATCTTGTCAACATAATCATAGTCATAATCATAATCATAAAAGAACACTACTAGAATCATCCTATAGGATCCCACATGTGCAATGTGTAAGAGAAGTCACATACCCTCCCTCACACTATGTAATAATCTTTAAGACAACCCTAATAGAAGTTCACATACATAACTTGTTCATACCTTTACTTTAGGGAAATAAGTACCATAATCGACATGAGACCATGTGAGCTACATGGAATCCGGTTTTCTACTCCCACACCGAAAAGAGAGGGTTAACACTTGCCTAATGTACAACCATTCGTACGTAGCTATCTAGGTGGACCCACTAAGATAGAGTCTTATGCGGGCACATAGTTAAGGGACAAGGAGATTGCTTCTAGAAACCATGACTTACTAACGTGAGGGTTTCCATCTCATGAGACAACACATATATTGGGAATTCGGACTTACTAACGTGAAGAAACCCATATGGGAGGCCGGACTTACTAGCGTGAGACCTCCACCTAATTTATATGCCCTTTCAGTGCTAAGCAATTATTCCCTTTAATAATCATCAGATATCATCATACAAGTTCACATTAGCATCTTCTAGACCCTTAGGTGAACATTTTATCATAATAGCTCATAGGTGATCATAAGTGAGAACTATCCTTTCACTTTTAGACCCAACATTATAATCATGAGAGACTACATTCAATCATATAATGATCATACCATAACATAATTAATACATCATAACCAAATCGTAGATCTAGGGTTAGGGATGAGGGATCCTTGTCACCAACATCAGAACAACACAATTAGCTATAACATCATTATCACATAAGTAGATTTCACATTGCATAATTGAGATCAAAGGAGAATAAAGATCATACCTAATGCCCTTCATGGGACTTCATACTTCAATAACCAAGAACTCACGATCAACATATGAAATAGGTGAATTCATGAAGTATTAACATAACTAAAATCAAAGTAAACAAGTGACATGTTCATTACCCTTAACAATTCACGTTAATCTATCCACGAAAATAGGGATTTAGGGGAAAGACATGGGTCAAGAGAAAACTCATAGAAATTCATCAATTAACAATTAATTCATACTTAAACAACATTAATTCATCATAATTCATCACAATTAACTGACAATTTTGTTTTAGAAAGAAGAACCTTGTGAGGAGAAAAACCCTTGTTTTGGGGGGATTTAGAAATCATCTTTTGAAAGACCTCTTGGGGAAAAGAATGCCAAGAGTGAAAGAAACCATATCTTATATATGATAAAGCTACGAAATTGGGTTGAAAAACTTTAAGGCTTGATCTTGTTCTTGGAGGTCTAATGGCCTTCAATGGAGTTTTAGAGGAAGAGAGAATATCGGGAAAGAGAGAGTTTTTTGAGTTCAACTAGTGGGACTTTATTATAGTGATAAAATTGACCTAAAACTGACCCTAATACATTATATAGTAACCCATTAAGTTACCCAAAAGACCCCTCATTTAAATGGGTTTATTTGTGAAGTCAAAACATCTAAAATACGACTTTTTACGAATTAGGGAAGTGGCTCCGCGTCGCGGGGACAACACACACTTTATTTCCCAATAATAATTTGAGAAGTGAGGTGCGTGTTGTCTGCGCGTCTCACAGTAGCCCTCCGGTTCTTGACTTTCGCAGGCTGCTTTGGCAGCCTGCCCACCCATATTGGGGTCCTTCCCAAGGACCCTTCTGGTGGTCCTTGGGGTGTCGTTATCGGAAGTTTAGACTCTATATACTACACTCTACCTATACAAAGTCTTTTTAAAAGTTTTAGACTTCATTTGACCCTCTGAAACCTTTCCCAAACATAGGGACGTTAACTAGTTAAATTTTGCTACTTTCCGGACTTTAAGGCCTTTCTTCAATGCTATGGCTCCAAAAGTTCTCAAACAAGTTATTTATACTTATGTAGGTCTAAAACCATCATTATTCAACATATTAAGCTCTAGAATAGGTCATGGAAATTTCGGGGTGTCTCAATACTCCCCCTTAGGAACATTCGTCCCCGAATGACACTCTAAACCTTTCTTTAGGAGGAATGACTCAAAACATGAAGCCAACCAACCAACAATATCATAATGAGTCACAGCTCATAGGAGAAAATAACAACTCTTTTCAAAAAAATAAATATACCATTTACAAATAGGAACTTAATCCATACATACCATAACAAAAGATCAACTTTTCATATCATATAAGGAGGTACTACCTTCTCCATTTCAATATAAGCTCAATATGAACATTAAAAGTTGACATGTTGATTCTTATGAAAACAATATCAATTATGCTCATTATAATCTTTCATGAATATTCATAGCACACAACACACTAAACTGAAAGCCACCATATTAAACATATTTCATGGAAAGACAAGAACTCAACTTAGGCATGAATTTCTACTACAATATGCACATATTTAGAAAAACATGATAAGTTCAACATTATTCAGAATAATTATATAAGGAATTACTAACCTTAATCTTGTCTAGGAGCAAGGGGGAAAAGATGAGGATAACGGGTCTTCATGTCGGGCTCGGCCTCCCATGTTGCACCCTCAACAAGGTGGTTCCTCCATAGAACATTTACGGAGGCAACCTCCTTATTCCTCAATTTCTTGAATTGGCGATCCATGATCTCAACCGCTACCACCTCATATGAAAGGTCCTCCTTTACCCTCAAACCTTCTAGAGGAAGAACGAACACCATATCGCCTATACACTTCTTAAGCATAGATACATCGAATATCGGATGAATCATTGACAACTCATTTGGCAATTTCAACGCATAGGCAACACTCCCAACCCTCTTCAAATTATCATACGACCCCACATAACGGGGACTAAGTTTCCCTTTCTTTCCAAACCTCATCACCCTTTCATGGGTACAATTTTCAAATAGACCAAATCTCTTACTTCAAACTCAATGTCCCTTTTTCTATTAGCGGCATAGGATTTTTGTCGACTTTGAGCCACTTTTAGTCTATCTCTTATAATCTGAACCTTCTCCAGAGCTTCATAAACCAAATTGGGACCCAGTAGAGCAAACTCCCCTACCTCATACCACCCAACCGGCGATCTACACCTCTTCCCATAAAGTGCCTCAAAGGGTAAAATTTTGAGTACCTCTATCAAAAATGGGAGGTAAATTGAGTACCTCTATCCAAAATGATAGAAAAATGGGCTCCGTTCAATATCACTATTTCTTTGAGGTACAATTTTGCATAATCTTCCGCCGAATATGTGACTATGACGGGAAGAAAATGTGCGGACTTGGTCAACCTATCCACAATAACCCATATCGAGTCATGTTGCCTTCGGGTAGGAGGAAGCTTAACTATGAAATCCATGTTAATATCCTCCCACTTCCATGTGTGAATGTCTATATTTTGAGTCAAACCACCCGGCCTTTGGTGCTCCACTTTTACTTGTTGGCAATTCAGACACTTAGCAACAAAATTTGCTATGTCCCTTTTCATACCGTTCCACCAATATGTTTCTCGTAAGTCGCGGTACATCTTTGTGGCACCCGGGTTAATGGAATATTGGGATCCATGAGCCTCTTCCATGATCAATTCCCTCAACCCATCCACATCCGGTGCACACAATCTTCCTTGGTGCCTAAGCACCCCATCTTCCCCTTGAGAGAAGCACTCATTAGCTTTACTAAGGACCGTTTTCTTTAACTCTATCAATAGAGGATCAAGGTTTTATTTGGATTTCACCCCAGCCACTAGAGACAACTCGGAGTTATGGCGAACCATGACACTACCTTTTAGAGAGTCTTCTAGTCGGACTCCCATCCGAGCCAACCTATGAACCTGTTTCACTAGCTCTTTCTTATCATCTTTAACATGCGTCACACTACCCATGGATACTCGACTCAAAGTATCTGCCACAACATTAGATTTCCCTGGATGGTAAAGGACACTTATATCATAATCGTTTAAAAACTCTAACCCTCTTTTTTTTTCCCCGTAAATTCAAGTATTTTTGCGTAAATTCAAGTCCTTTTGCGTGAATACATATTCTAGACTCCTATGATTTGTGAACACGTCAATATGCACCGTATATAGACAGTGTCTGAAATCTTTAAAGCAAACACCACGGACGCATGTTCAAGGTCGTGTGTTGTATAATTCTCAATGTGGCTTAAGTTCTCTAGAGGCATACAAAATGACATTGCCACGTTGCATAAGCACACATCCTAGACCCACTCGGGAGGTATCACAATAAACCATAAATCCATTGGTACCCACCGGTAAAGTCAATACCAGAGTGGAGGTGAGTCTATCTTTCAATAATTGGAAGCTCTTCTCACAAGATTCCGACCATTAATGGAGATGCAATAGATGAAAATCCCTCAACAAACCTCCGATAGTAGCCAGCCAACCCTAGAAAACACTGAATGTCGGTAGGACTCAAAGGTCTAGGCCACTTTTGACTAGTTTCGTCTTTCTCAGATCGACCTCAACCCCTTTACTAGAGATAATGTGACCAACAAAAGCCGACGACCTCAACAAGAACTCACACTTGCTAAACTTAGCAAAAGTTAGTTATCTTTGAGAACTTGCAAAACAATTATCAAATGATCCATATGATCATCCTTACTCCTTGAGTATATTAAAATATCATCAATAAAGACAATCATGTACAAATCAACATACTTTCTAAAAACTCGATTCATGATGTCCATGAAATCCACCGGGGCATTGGTTAGGACAAATGACATAACTAGGAATTTTAAATGACCATATCTTCTTCGAAATGCCATTTTTAGAATATCAACCTCTCTCACCCTAAGTTGGTGATAACCTGATCTTAAGTCAATCTTTGAAAAGTAGCTAGCTCCTTGGAGTTCATCAAATAGGTCATCAATCCTATGGAGAGGGTACTTATTCTTTATAGTGACTTTGTTCAATTGGTCATAATCGATACACATTCTCAAAGACACATCCTTATTCTTTACGAATTATCCCGGGGCACCCCATTGAGATATGTTTGGTTGAATAAAACCCTTATCTAGCAAATCTTTGAGTTGAGACTTTATTTCTTTCAACTCGTCCAGGGCCATCCTATAAGGAGGGATTGAAATAGGTTGTGTATCGGGTAATAGATCTATACCAAACTCAATCTCTCATTCGGGAGGAATTCCGAGAAGATCATCGGGGAATACTTCCGTAAAATCCCTGACCACGGTTACCGACTCTATGGAAGGGACCTCGGATTCAAGATCCATAACTCTGACTATGTAATAAAGACAACTCTTTGCAATTAACTTGCAAGCTTTTAGACAAGAAATGATCTTACCCCTATGATTTGAGTTTCCTCCCTTTCACTCAAAAATGACTTCATTTCGAAATTGAAATTTGACCACCCTTGACCTACAATCAATAGAGGAAAAACACGCATACAACCAATCAATTCCCAATATAATATCAAAATCTGACATATCAAGTTCTATCAACTCAACAAACATAACTCTATTGGGCAAGGAAATATGACACCCTTTATAGACTCTTTTTACCACTACGGAATCACTCACCGTGGTAGAAACCGAGAAAGGATCATCTAAGATGTCGGGTAGTATATCAAATTTCATGGCTACAAGAGGGGTCACAAATGACAACGTAGCTCCCGGATCCAACAAAACATATACATCAAAGGAAAATAATTTTACAATACCGGTGACCACGCCTGTTGAGCTCTCTTGATCACTTCGGCATTGGAGAGCATAGAAGTGATTCTTCTTAGGAGCATCCGGGGTTGGAGAACTTGCTTGAGATTGAAAATTTTCCCTTCCTTGAGTCCTCATCATAGGGCAATCTCTCTTGATGTGACCACTCTTTCCACAACTATAGCAATTACCCTAACCAACATGGCACTTGCCATCATGTCTTCTACCACATTTAGAACAAAGAGGCCTATCAACATAAGAACTACAACCTTTTCCCTCTTCGGGCTTGGGAGTAGGCACCTTACTCTTATTGTCCCTTGGAGTATTAGAAAATCCTTGATTAGAAAACCTCTTCTTGAACCTTGGTTTTTTTTGAACCTCATACCTATTCTTAGAAGAATTCCCCACTTTGGTTCTCACCTTCTTCAACTCCCTACCAACTTGCTTAAGATTTTGCTCCTCAATTTGTTTGGCATGAACCATGAGACGAGAGATGTCCATGCTAGGAATCAACATAGCCGACCTACATTCATTAACTACAAGATCATATATCACCATAACAAATTTTTTTATCTTGGCCCTAGAATCCGCAACAATAGTAGGAGCATGCTTTGATAGTTGAGTTAATTTGAGTCTATACTCCTTCACGCTCATACCCCTTGACGAAGGTTGATGAATTCTTGCATTTTCCTCTTACTTAGTTCCAAGGGAAAGAACATATCAAGGAAAGGCATTTTAAAATATCCCCAAGTAATCCGGCCTTCTATAACCGGCCTCCCATCCTTCCATTGCTCATACCACATTTGAGCTACATCTTTGAGTTGGTAGGCGTCTAGTTCCGCCTTTTCTTGAGAAGAAACACCCATAGCATCAAAACCCTTGAACACTTCATAAAGAACCCTTGTTGGTAATCCTCCTCCTTAGAACAATAGAAAATAGGTGGATTCATCCTCGTAAAATCCCTAATCCTTGAAGCGGTGGTATTAGCATTGGGGTTCACTTGCACCCTTGTATCCCTAGCAACTTGGGTAGCCAACACTTGAGTCAAGCTTTTAAGATTGTGTGTGTATATATATATATATATATATATATATATATATATATATATATGTATATGTATATATATATATATATATATGTATATATATATATATATATATATATATTATATATATATATATATATATATATATATATACATATATGTGTATATATATATAGATATGTATATATATATATATAACTTTTCCTTTTAATTCCTGAGTTATCTTAATCGTCTGATAAAAAGATGAATGAATTAAAATAGCCAAGAATTTTCAACCTTCCCAAAATAGACTCTGCAATCCCCTATGCTTTGTTTTTACCCAGAAATCACGCCGCTTACTCTTCCCCAAAATGACACCTCAAGCTACTCCCTCATATTCTTCCTCATAATGTCTTATCCATAAACCCATGCGCCTCCCACCTGCTCTCTCGGGCTACCTAGCTAGTTTTCTCTATGGCCGCCTCAAGACGTCTTTTATCATCACCGCGCCACGTGATCCCCCATGCGGCGGTTCCTTTCCCATCAATTCCGGCGGTTACTTGCCCCATCTATCACTCACCCTTTTCACTCAACCCGAAAAAGTAAGATTTTCCAAAGTTTTTCTTCTCCTTTGTAATTGCTTTGATCTTTGCTTTGAGATTGGGGGTTTCCAAGAGTTCAACTTTTTAATTCTTAGAGCGCAAATTGACTATAAAAGGAAACCATTTGGTTCTCAAACGGGGAAAGGGGGGGAGGCAAAAAAATTGAGTTATTTACGTCAACATCCGAATATAAGTAAGAGAATTCAAAAAAACAAAAAAGAAACAAATGACCTAACAACAATCCAGCGAATCTATTTTAGTGTTAACTTTGAGTTCGAAGTTGAAATCTCTTGACGTCAAAAGCTTTAGTTTGTTGCTCCAAAGAAGACATGCCAGAAGGTTCAGAATACAAGTTACATACATATATATACACATAAAGGTAGAAACTATATATTTCTCAATTATTCTCTAACGTAACTTCATATTTTTTTACACTTCATATTATTTTTCTTATATCTACTAGCACTTTTACAAAAGTTACTTATTTTTTTTATAATTTATAAATACCTACAGCTTAATATACACATTATTTTACTACATATTCTCACCCGTCTACTATTTTATTTTATTTTATTTTTCTTTCACTTCTTAAATCTATATATAATTAAACGATAAATTTCTATATCCTTTAAACTCAACATTTATTTTGGGTACATTTATGTAAGACACGTCTATATTTTAACATATAAAATTGTCATACATTTTTAATACACTTATTTATTTATTTATTTTCCATATGATATACATACTACTATGAATTTTATTTAATAGACATATATTTCGTACCTTGTATTTTTACTGTTTTTCTTAAACTAATAAAATTTACTTATCATTGATTTTAAAGAAAATAAGTAAAAAAGTTTTCTGAATTATATTTTTCCAAAATTCAGTATAAGGACTATCTTTAGATATACTCTGAGATATTCTTAATACCTTCTTCTTGAGTACCAAAACTCTTAATCAGAATATCACTTGTTCCGCAAATCAAAAAAAAGTTTACTACATATTAAAGAATAATTTTCCTAATATATATCTTAAACTTTAGTTGGCGACTCTAAAACAAAAATTATTTTTCCAAAAGTTATAGTGTTAGCCATATTATGTAGTGAACACTTTCGGATAGTTTGAAATAGGGGTGCAACAGGGGTGTTAGCTATTATCGAAGTGAGTGTCACATTCATTAATCCGATCAACGACAAACAATTTGAAGATG
Organism: Solanum lycopersicoides; assembly: GCA_022817965.1. NCBI lineage: Eukaryota > Viridiplantae > Streptophyta > Magnoliopsida > Solanales > Solanaceae > Solanum > Solanum lycopersicoides. The sequence goes on along the minus strand of CM040629.1, from coordinate 64,307,492 downwards.
AAAATTTGGAAGAGATAAGAAAGAAGACTGTGATTGGTAGGCACAAGAGACCACTATTGATGCAAATGGTGTACTCAATTTTAAAAGGAGAATATGTTTTTCTTGAGTAGATGACTTGATTGGGAAGTTGTTGGCAGAAGCTCATGGTTCACTATATTCTATTCATCCAGGTATGACCAAGATATATAGAGACCTAAAACGAATTTATTGGTGGTTGGGCATGATCAATGATATAGCAGACTTTGTATCAAAATTGTCAACAAGTGAAATATGAACGTCAAAGACATGCACACTTTCTTAAAAGAATTCCAATTAAAGAATGGAAGTGGGAAAGGATATTCATGGATTATGTGGTTGGTCTTCCAAAGACTTTGGCAAAGTTTGGTTCTATTTGGGTAGTGGTTGATAGATTCGCTAAGTCAACCCATTTTATTCCAGTAAGAATAGATTATAATGTTGAACATTTGGCTAAGGTATAGTGAAAGAGATAGTAAGGTTGCATGGGGTACCCCTTTCTATCATCTCATACCGTGATACCCAATTCACTTCTATGTTTTGGGGGAAATTACATGATGAATAAGGAACACAACTCACTTTTAGCATAACCTTCCACTCACAAACAGACGGGCAGTCAAAGAGGATTATTCAAGTGCTAGAAGACATTTTGAGAGCATGTAGGATTAATTTTGGAGGACATTAGGATAAATTTTTACCCTTGTGTGAATTCTCATATAATAATAGTTATGACTCCATCATAGATATGTCACCATTGGAGGCACTCTATGGGAAGGTATTGATCACCCATTGCATGGTTTAAGGATAGAGATAAGGTGATGATTATTCAAGCTAAGCTTCTAGCAGCCCGGAGTAGACAAAAGAAGTATGTAGATCATAAGGTAGTAGACATGGTGTTTCAATCCGTTGAAAATGTTCTTCGTAAGGTATCGCCCATGAATGGGGTGATGAGATTTGGTAATAAGGATAATCTAAGTCCTAGATACTCTGGTCCCTTCAATATTCTTGAGTGTGTGGGTCTGATAGTGTATAGGTTGACTTTACCTCCTAACCTATATAGTGTTCATCTGGTATTTCATGTATTCATGTTGAAGAGTAATCATGGTGAAAATGATTATATCATTACGTGAGACTCAATTATGTTCGACAATGACCTCCAATATGAGGAGGATACGATCGCAATTCTTGATCGTGATGTGCACAAGTTGAGGACTAACGATATTAAGTCCGTGAAAGTTCAGTGGAAGCATCGTCCAGTTGAAAAAGCCACTTGGGAGACCTAGATGGTCATGAGAGACAAGTATCCCCAATTGTTGTCGATTCAAGTGCTACTTCATTCCTTCCTGAAGCTATTTTACCTAAGTTTGTCACTCAGAGACGAGTGATGAGTAAATTGGTATATATTGTAATGACCTAATTCCGTCGTTATAGAAAATCTAATGGGAAAAAAATTGGGGCCATAATTTTTTTTTGGCATAACTTGAAATTTCCCAACCTAGTCCAGATTTAGACAAAATTGGAGTCTTTAAGGCGTAGGAATGTCTAATAGAAATCGGGTGATTTATTTATGATTTTGATTTCATGATTAGTTAGAAAACTCGCTAAGGAATCTGTATGAATTTACGAAATTGAATTTAGACGAGTAGAACTTTTGGAATCAATCTTAGCGTAAAGAGTATTTTCTGAGCGTCGTGGGTTGGAGGTGTGTTGTGAAGTGGGGATTTTTGAATTCTTAAAATACCTCACTAGTTCGAGAATGCCACCTTGGCAGGCCTTTTTTCCTCTTTGGCGAGGCCGTTGTGGTGGGCCAAATGTGACTTAATGGCATTAATAAACTCCTAAATGATCTTATTTGATATTTTTTTTATTTTTAAAGCTAAGGAACTAACCCAAGGCGAATCCTACTTGTTTTTCACCATTTCTGAGACTAAAGGTAAGTTTTTCAATCCCTAGATACATTTTTCAATTCGTAGAACATTATATAATGGGTTAATATCGATGGGGAAGGGTTTTGTTATATATACTATGGTGGAAACAATCCAAAATTGGATAATTGTGATCATGAATTTGATCTAGGGTTTGTAGAATTGTTAGTAATCCGGATAATTAGTCATTGTTTATTGATTCTCATATTACATTGATTGTTTGTAGACCATGAACAAACGTAACGAATCCGTAAAGGGAATAATCAAGTTTCTTCGGGTTTCAAGGTTGTTTTGAGGTATGTGATGGTTGTAATTCCATGATTGAGTAATGTATTCTTGTTATGGATTCATTATGATGCATGAATTTATGCGAATGTTGCATTGTCGATTCACACTTTTTGTAAATGACACAAATGAATGAATATATGGCATGATTCACTTCTTAATTATATGACTTGAGAGTATAATTGTGTTTGTGATTGTCGTGTGTTGATGAATTAGATTTCCATGTTCCGAGATAACTAACTTGGATAGGAATTGCCACATTACGGCATAAAAATTGGATCGAATTGTCAAGTTCCGGCATAACTATGGGATTGGATGCCGTGTTCCGGTGCACTAATAGTTTGGGTTACTGTACCTTGAGAGGACAAATTACTTGTGATAAATGTGTATTGTTCAAGCATGTGATATTCAACATTGTATATGTTTGCTATATTCCATGGTTATATTGTTGTATTAACTTGTTTATGTTCCACATAGTGGATAGCCACGTGATCTTACCAGTACACGGTGGTTCTCTACTGATTCTGCACTTGCTCTTATTTTTGTTGAGTACATGACATCTTCCGGTGGCTATTGACAGACCTCTCTTACAATATCTGTGATCATCAATTTTGAATTCAAGGGTGATCTAGCATTTTCTAAGCTGCCATGAAATTCTCTTTCTTTGATGTCCACCAATTTCAGAGTTTGTCATTTGCTTTAGTTAGATAAATAGTTCATTATTTGGGGTTGTGACCCTTCTCGTTTAGACTTTTTGAACTTTCCATGTTTAGGTACATTGACCTTCATGTTCTAGGTGTTATTTTCTTCCTCCTTATCTGGTTTAGTTCTTTAGAACTCTTTTTGATGTTTATGGAAACTTTATTTTCTTTTAGTTGAATGCCTTAGTTTTGGTTTAGTTACTTGTTCGGGTTTTAGTAGTGGTTCTCCCACCAGAGAGTTAGTGTGTTTTTGGATATCTTTCGGATTTACTACAAATGAAAGTAAAACCTCAGATTATCAGAGGCTCGGTACATCATAAGTCGACTAATTGTCGAGATGACAAATTAATTTTTAATTTAAATGACAATGAACTGCACTTTAGACTTAAGGAATTTAGGATAGTGACTGAATGTAAATGTAGTTGGTCGTCGATTTTTAATCATGATCCTAAGAATACATCAAACCTCATGAGTAGTTACTTTCCGAATGCTACTGACAAGGTGCTGAAAGCTTATTTCGAAGGATTTTTAATGATGTCTGGTTAATTGATCTGAAGACATGTTCAATATGATGATGATTTATTTCATGAGTTCATTTATTTTTTATTCTCTACCAAACAATTTTCATGTTCTAAAAATCACTTTTTTGTGTCGATTCTGGACAATATAGTACATACCCTTTGGGTAATCTATCATTTTTCAACTAAGGGATTCAATAAAAAATGAAATAGCTAATGATCCTAGTTACGTGAAGTTTTTTTGTTCTCTCTTGCATAGTAAATTTAATTTTACGAATGTTGCAACGAAGTTAATGATTAAATCGTCATTTGTACATGTCCTGCTACTCACCACATATTCATTTGAGACTTTTGAAAAATTAGATTTATTTTCAGCATCTAAAGAAAGGCATGTTCAGAAAATAAGGCTATCAGGTAATACAAATTTATCTGTTATAATTAGTTAAGTTATTATAGTTATGTTTGTACTTTGTACTTATATTTATTATAGAGTGCCTACGTGTCAACACCATTAAATTAGATTATTTTTATATAATAAAAAATTAATTACAAAAACATAAAAGGAAAATAAAAATTGAAAACATAGTTTCAAATTTCTATTTTTTTAAGGGAAAATGCACAAGTATCCCCTAGACTATGACCAAAATCCTAGAGACACACCTTAACTAAATTAAGGACTTATTATCCCTCTGAATTTAATTTTTTTGTAATTTTATACACCTTTTGTCTTTCAATTTGCATCATATTTGATATTTTTCATAAATTACAAATATTATGTACACAAAATCTTGCTTCGCAAATCATATCATAGACATGAAATAATAACTCATTGATATACTAATTTACATTAAAAATTTGAACATGTGTATAGCATAATTACTTAACGCGCAGGTACGTACGCTAGTTGTCATTATAGTAGATGTTTCAAGATGGATGATGAACATGTTGTTATTGAGATAGAAAACCTTAATGATCTGAATGATTCATCATTCAACAAGTTGGGAAAAACTGGAAACTAAATGCGGTCACACAAGGAAGAATGAAAAGAAGTTGCCTTAGAATCCTTCACATTATGTTGGTGTTGATTCGAATTTAACAAGTAATGAAGATTTTCAGAAGCATGAATGATTTATGATCATTTAAAATTTATACTTTTTTATTTATATTATAATAATATTATTTATTTTTAATAGAATCGTGATGACTTGAATAAATTTGAGAAAAGCTTAGATGTTCAGTTAATTAAAATGAATACTTTTTTGGATGCATCATTCAAGAGTATCATTGAAGAGATCTCTTAAAAAGAAGATTCAACAAATAAAGATTCAGATGCTTCAAAGGTTAGCTTAATAGTGTTTATATGTTGTTGTTTTTTTGTTTAAAATGTCATCATGTTATTTACATTTATATAGTTTATTTGGTGTTTTAGACAATAGAATGTATTTGATTTATATGTTTTGTTGTAAGACCCCAGAAATGAGTTAAGGTGTCTATAGACTAACATTGGTGTATTGATGGTTTAAGGTCCTAAAATGAGTTCTATGGTTGTAATGAGGAAGTGTGTAAAGTTTGAGGTGAATTAGAAGTCAAACATCAAGGAACGACGAAGACGTTCGACGAATTGTAACCTATGTGCCTCATGTGTCTATACATGACTATATTTGTATGTCATGAGTTTATGAGGCACTTATATGATTATTTATTATGTTGATAGGCAGTATATGGAGTTTCATGAAGTTTGGAGATCAAACGTCCAAGACGTTCGAAAGTTAGCCCTTGAGACGTCCATGTGTGTCTTGAGTGTGCCTTGCATATTTGGATGTGTTCTACGTGTTGATTTTGGGTGAAACTTGCATGGAAGATATTCAATATCTAATGTGTATATCCACATTTGAAACGTCCGGGTACGACTTCCCAAGGGCCACTCAAAAGGGCCTACAAGAAGGACCCAAAGGTTGTTGAGACATTGCCTTGGCAGTGTCAATCTACTGAACCAAACGACGCCCCGTTTGTTTACAAACGACCCATAATGGTGGTGTCATATATGGCACTTAGCCTGGATAAATCTCAGCCAAAACACAGGCCAAGACCCAATCGACGAAAGCCATAGACGGTCCGTCGATGGACCTACTGGGCGTCGATTGTGGCAGTTGGTGCAGGCTCTGTCAAGCTTCCTGCGCACTGTTTCATTAAAGGGGTGAATGGTAACTTCACCTCACTTCCTAAGCTTACCCTACTTGATTTATTTGGTTATTTTTGGGTGTATATAACTGATCAAAAACGTGATCAACCCATTCGCAATCCAATTCACACAAAATAGACTTTCCCTCGAAAACAAATTCTCCCTAGAAACCTACATTGAAAGTGAAGCTCAAGAACAACTTGGAGCTTGGATTCCCATGGATTCTTCATCATATTTTAGAGGTATTATTCAATATTAAGTTATGTTTATATTTCATCTCTACTTATCCTTCCATCTAGAGAGTTAATCTCAATGTTTTCAAAAGAAATTTCATGATCAAACTTCTCCTTCTTCAATCTAGCCATGGGTTCTTTCTAAAAACGTTTTCAAAGTCTAATCATGATAAATTTAATATAATTTACTGGTTTTAATGGGATTTTCAATCCAATTGCATTGTGAACCCATGTCCCTTCCCAAACTCGATTTAGCCCCTGTATGGGCATTGTGATCGTGGCTTCTTATTTGTTGAATTGTCATTATATTACGTTGAATTGCTCACGCCTACTGTTATTTAAGTACATTGATGATGATTTGTTTATGAATGATCCAATTGGATCAAGCTATGAAGATATGAACATGACTAGGCTATGCCTATATGTGTTCCCTGTAACATTAATCGTAAAATGTATTAAAGTGGAATTTGATTAGGTTATTATGCTTGTAGTTAATGCCTTAGGTTAATATCATGGTTGAATTGTGAGTATAAATCTTGTATGATCAAAGTAAAGAAGGATTGGTATGAATCGATCTAGGTTCTTCTAGTCTATTGATTGATAATGCTATGTATGTAATGTGATCTTGACTTTAGGTTAGATGAAGCATGATTACTTTTGAGTAATGATCTCTTTATATACTGCCTAACAAGTACATTATTGATAAAATATGATTGATGATGAAGGCTATCGGGAATCGGTTCGATCACCTATTTCCTCTACTCTCTATTGAATTGCTAGTTTAGTGCCTATATTGGTATCATGTTCTTGTAGGGATTTGAGTATGGTTTCGTCTATGTTAATGTATGTTTAGATAATGCCTTTTACTTGAATTGTTCATGAAATACTTGTATTGATCAAAGGTGATCAAGGGTTGATTAATTGGTAAGAGTTGTCTTTCCCTCTACTTTACTATATTATTGTGGTTGATGAAGCCTTGTATGTCATTGTATGGTATGATCTACTTATGGTGGTGGTGTTTACTTTAGTATCATTATATATGTGTTGAATATGGACTTGAATGCAAATTGATGAATATATGAGTTTGTGATTATGATGATCACCTTATGTGTAACTTGTGCCTAGTCTTCTACTCTAGTTGTGAATCTAGCTTATGTGATATTGTTATGAGCATGTGAATGATCATGTTAGGGTTATGTGTAGGTGCTGCTATTAATGATGTATTATGAAATGATGACCCCTACCTATGTACCCCTATGTGAATGCATGAATAGCAAAAGTTACGAGTCTTAAGTGTAATATGAAGTTGGCTTGTCTCCTATGCTATTATGTGTTGTGTGGTCTATGCTTGGTTGTGCATTGTGGTCCTAAGAGGGAGGCTTCCTCAATGTGTTGTTGATAGTCATTATGTGATCATGTTGAAAAGTACACACACACACTCACTCTACATGCATGCCTACAAGTAGTATAGGATCATAGTGTCTAATGAAAGGTTGTTCTCATATTCACTAGTGTCTACAAATATGCATGTTAAGATTATGTTAATGAAAGTATGATATGTGTTTCCTTAACTAGGATGACTTGATAGGTGTACTAGTATGGGCAAGGGTATGGGACCTTGTCTATACATTGCACATGTGTACCTTGATAGTATAGTTCCTAGGTTTGGTCTCTTATGTACGTGGATATGAATGTATGAGTATGTTATGAACATGTCTTATATGGTATAATGTGAAGTATGTCGTATGATGAAGTATTATTATACCTAGTGTATAATTGTGTTTATCTTAAAGCATGGCTCATATAGTTACACTTGTACACTTATGCATTAATGAAATGAAATATGAACATGTGTGGCTTTAAAGTGTTATGTGAAAGGATTGATCACATATATGTATACACACACATCTATTATGATCTAGTCAAAAGAGGGACACTTGGAAGGTGTTCCCAAGGATACCCTAAACTAGATAGTGCTTATGATATATGCTATGTCCATATGAAAGGGTTTCTCACATGATTTAGGTTAATGAACTCTCATCTATGACCTATGAGCTAAGCATATAGGGAGTCAATCTCCTAAAGCTCAATTCTATAAAGTAATGTTAATAAAGTCTTTTAATAAAGGGAACTTAGCTTAGCACTGAGTGAACATGAATATGAGTGGTGTCCCTTCCCAATGTGGGAAGGAAGGTCTACCAAAATCTCATGAGGTGGATAGACTCATAGCCCAAGGGCATAGAGTTGATGTTTCCATGATGGCCTCCAAGTTCCATAAACTATGCTTTCCACATAGGATCTAGCAAGTTATATCACTTACTATGCTAGCATGTGTTAATGTTCTACCTTGGCTAGGTAAGAACAACTTCCTTTTGTGTAAGTCTCTACAACACCAAATTCCATGTTTAGCACCCATGGTCTTAGTGTCGGTTAAGGCTTAGCTTCCCTAATGTAAAATGTACAATGGTTTTAAAGTAAAGTAAAGAAACCTAACTAGGATAACCTAACAGAAGATACTTAGGATAGGTGGAAGTAATGAACCCACATAGACATTGCACAAATAGATCTCTAAGGGAATCCTAGGAAGGTGTTCTAATGTATGTGCATATGTTTATGGTTCTCTTAAATGACAATATGTTAAGTGTCTACATGATGCCATGAATTGCATGATATGTAGTTCTAATGTAAAGTGTGTGCTTTGTTTATGAAATGGTCCTATGAATGCATGAGTTGAGTTAAAAGGTTGTATATATGGTTTCCTTGTGGTCTTAAGGTGATGCTTGAGCATGAATAGTGTTATGGGACATTCTTCATGCATTGCACCAAGTATAACTAGAAGGATTACTTGGGAAAGTCAAGAAGTTGGAAATAAAGGAGTTCACTTTGAATATGTCTATATGAAGTATGTGGATGATATAAATGCTATGGTATCAAGGTTTTATGAAGTTTCCACAAAAAGGCATAATACATTATTTCAAGTAAGATGTCCATTTTAAATGCATGTTTTTTCATGGTTGTCATACTTAGTGCATTCTTGTAGTAACACCATTCTTCTCTACTTTTTACACAATATATAAGTTATGGATGCTTAAATAAGGTCTCTAAGGTGAAGGGCTTGATATGTGAATCCTAAGCTCAAGGAAAGGAATCCTTAAGTCCAAGGATCCCTAAGTCATGTCTTACTGTAAAGTGTATAAAATACTACTTATGTTTTATGTTTTATGAGTCGTGTCCCTAATGTACTCTTATGATGTTGAGTCTAAGATGGCAAAGAGACTTAGAGTCTATCTATGATTTATGACTTTATATGTATATATATTGAAAGTAAAGTCTTAGCATATGATGTGCTAAGAAAGTTTTAAATTTTCCGCTAATTTACCTATGACAATGCAATGAATGATAGCTATGGGTTTGTATAAGACCTCCGAGAGGTCAAGTTTGCCATGTTACTTCTAGGGGGTTCTCCCCGGATGTGACATTTTTATACAATATGCTATTTCGTTCTAACACAAATATTATGGAATAGACTTGAAAATTTAAATAGGTTAATACATTGGTTATTAAACTAGTAAGTTACAGCAATTGAGTAGATCAAATGTGAATGAGTTGATAGTATAAAAGACTGTTTTGTAATTTTTTTATTATCAAGAAAGTTTGCAGTTATATTAACTGTTTATATATTGCCCTGTTTAATTATTTTGTTGGAGTCAAGACAGATTTCAGTTATATAGTGTGTTGGTATATAGCTATGTTTAACTATTTGGTGTCAGGCAGGGGCGGACCCACTAAGCTAGACGCGGGTGCTCGAGCACCCATTGATTTCCGAATTTTTTGTATATATATATAGAAAATATGATACATATGTTATTATAATTTAAATGAGCACCCATAGAACAAAAGCAGTTGTGGTGAGCTGGTTTAAACCCTGTATTAAGAGGTGCACAAAGCCATTGGCGAGGGTTCGAATCCCGCCAGTAGCATTCATTTTTTCCAGCGAATTTTACACCTTTTTTTGAAAAAAAATTCTTTTTCTAATTAAGGGCTTATTTAACTCTTCTTTTTTTTTTTTTCCTTTTTCTAATTAAGGGCTTATTTAACTCCCAATTTTGTACTTGTTTTGACTTTTCCTATTCTTACTTGTTTTGACTTTCCTGTTCTTAATTAGTTTAGGTAGCATAATTTTTCTTTCTTTTTTATTTTTAACTTTTCCTATGCTTTAAAACCTTTTGCACTGCCCACTTTTATGGGATTATTTCTTTTAGCAAACTACGAAGTCATTCATTCTTCTTCCTCTTCTTGTTTCAAGGAGAAACCGTCAGCGCAACTGCCCAACAACAAACTTCAACCTATTTTCTTTTAAAAATCAAAATACAAAAGTAAGGTAATAAAATTTGATGTTTGATTAAAGTTAGTTAATGGAAAAAAAGAGTTTGTGAAATTAGGTTTTGAGATTTACATTGCTTATGGATGGTACTCTTAAATCTTAATTCTTAAAACAGATTCCACATAATATGAGGGATATTGAATTCAATGCTATGGGATTTCTTGCTATTACAAAGCAAAGATTACAAAATATGAGGGATAATGAATTCGAATCATTAATGGATGATGTCTCTTCTTTTTGTGATAAACATGATATAGTCATTCCGAAGATGAATGCTAGCTACTTTCCTGGAAAGTCAAAGCGTAAAGCTCTTGATGTTACATATTCTCATCATTTGCGTGTTGAAATATTTTATGTTGTTATTGATTTGCATCTTCAAGAGCTTAATAATCGTTTTGATGTTGTGAGTACTGTCTTACTTCTCGGTATGACTAGTTTGAATCCAGCTAATTCATTCGGTAGTTTTGATAAAGGCAAGATAATGAGGTTGGCTGAATATTATATGAATGAGTTTGACAGTAACAAGCATCGGGATCTCAGTTTTCAGCTTGATAGCTTTATAGTTTATGCTCGTGGTTCTGGCGAGAGGTTCTTCAACTTGAAGGGAATTAGTGATCTTGCTAAAGTATTGATCAAGTAAGATCTACATCAAACTTGGCCACTTGTTTATTTGCTTATCAAATTGACTCTCATTCTTCCTGTTGTTACTGTTTCTGTGGAACGAGCTTTCTCATCCATGAAGTACATTAAAAATGAACTTCGTAATAGTATTGGTGATGAATTTTTGAATGGTTGTTTAGTTTGCTATGTAGAGCGTACGATATTCGCAAATGTAAGTAATGATGCAATTATTTATCGTTTTCAACATATGAAAAGTCGTCGAGCACAATTATAACTTGACCAATTAGTAGTAGGTCATTGTGACTTGTAAGTAGAGGTTATTTTTTTATAATGATAATATTGATCATTTTTTTATTTATTTTTTACTTTTTTTATTAAAGAGTTTGAGTTAGTATACATTTACTTTTTTTTATTAAAGAGTATGAGTTAGTATACATTTACCGTTTGTGATTGCTAACAAGTTTATGTTAAAGGAAGTGAGCACCCACAACCTTTAAATCCTGAATCCGCCATTGGTGTCAGGTTATATATTGTGTTTGTGTCAAGTCAGAATCCAGCAGAATATTATTTTTCATTTTTGTTTATAATATTATTAATTTTACTTGCTTAGTCTATTTCTGTTGTTATGTTAGTATACAATATGATTCTTTTAATATCAAATGAAATAGTTTCAAGAGAGTGTTGATGGTATCTAAGCAATGCTTGTATTTTGTTTTAGATCAATTCAGGTTTCAGTTTTATTTTTTGTTTGTATATAGCTTTGTATTTAATATTCTGTTGGTATCAGGTCAAATTACAGTAGAATACCACTTCGTAGTTGATTTAGTTGTTCTTATGTTATATATATGTATATGGTTTTTAAGTGTATTTTATTAGACAAAGTTTTGATGGTATCAAAACTTCTTTTGTAATTTGTTATTCATCTAGAAAGATTTCTTGTACTTATTGTGTTGGTATAAAGATTTGTTTTTTTTTAATTTTCGTGGGTGTCTAATTATTGATCCTTTACAATTCTGATTTATTTATTGTTCACTGTTGTTTGAGAATATTAAGGTTGTATTTGTTATGCCCCGAGCTTACACACTGGACGTGTACGGCACTCGGAGACCATTGCTAGTCCCAAGCGAACCCTTTGCCCGGCTTAGTTACTGAGCGGAAGACTTAAAACATTAATACAAGTATTAAGATGCTAACTAACTCAACTTTCTGGAACTGAAATCAAAATATTTTTAAAATAAACATTTACCTTAGCCAAAATGGCAACTCAAATATGAAAATAAGTTAATAAAAAAATAATGCAAAAGAACTAACATTTGACTGACTATCTATGAAACCTCTAATAACTGAGATGGATGTTGGGACAGACTGCACAAAATCCTAATGAATTGAACTACAAAGCAATGAAAATGGATATTTCGAAAAGCAAGGAGTCTCACCAACTGACTCTAAGGCGCTCACTGGATCAACGGTGCGTTGGAATGTCGATCCTAGTTACCTCCGTTTGAATCATGATATAATGCAGGCCAACTGGCATTAGTACATTGGATGTACGTGTATGCAAGCTGGAATGCTAAACAACAACTTAAGTTTGAAAAGGAGTAAGAAGGAACACTTACCTTGGCTCTGCTAAACTCATGAATAACTAACTCATTTCATTAAATAGCAGTTTAAAGACATGTGCATTATAAAGAAAACTTATTTAAAGCATGGTTCTCAAATCTGTGTAGCAAGTATATAATTGACTCTGATATGTATGTAACAATACAAAATAGTATGATGTAAACTCATAATATTAATAAAAGACATCATGCTTCCTCTCAAAGTCTACTCGTGTAATGTATGAATGAAGTCTCATACCTCCATTCATACTAAGAAGAACTTCTTGAGAAATCATGCAACTACTACTCAAGGAGTTTCTCTAACCGACAACCATCACTTAATAATTATAATGATGATACATCGTTTACCTCACGCTGCCAAATACCATCCTAAACTTGCCAGAGTATAGGACCTAAACTGCCTAATGGATCCACTAGTAAACTGTGAAAATGATTCATCTAAAAAGTATAACCCTTTTCTACCCATGATGGATACATGGTTTTAATGGAGACTTGAGTTAATATGAAACTCACATCCACACATCGGTGCAAAATACTAGTCCCAAAAATATACTTAGCTTTTATGTTTTAAAAACACAACTTTTCCTGTGATTTGAGATTAGTGCTCAAAAACGTAGCTCAAATGATATTTTGGTCATTTTATAAAGCTATAATTATTTTCTGAAAACTAGCCCGAAGTCTCTTTGGAAAACTTAGTTTCCTTACTTGTTTAAATGTTAAAACATTTTAAATCTCGTTGGGGATACTTAGTCCCTTATACTTATGAAGAAAAGAACTTAAACTTCACTCTTTACTCTTTACACTTTACTTAGCTTGAAACTTTAGTCTTGAAACAACTCTTCGGGAAATACTTAGTTCCCTTATATTTCTTTGAAGGAATAACTTCAATTCTTTACTCTTTACTTAACTTGAATATATAATCTTAGGTAATACTTAGTCCCTTATAAATTTGAGAATTGAACTCAACTCATTACTCTTTGCTTAACATGTAACTTGATCCTTAAAACAAAGTTAACATGTTTGCTAAAGACTCTTGAAAATTTTAAGAACTTTCTTTGACTTGCTTCTTAACTTTTATACTTGAATCTTAACTTCTTTGACTTTGAACTTAACTTACCTTGAATTGGATTATCGATTCAAGTTTCATGTTCTCATTTTTATGGGTGATTTCATGATGTTTAGATTTATCTTAGAGTGTTGTAATCAACTAGAAAACGTGGGTACATCACTTAGGACCTAGTATAAAAAATGGGGAATGAATGGGGTGAACTAGCGTCCTTGGCGCTCTGAGAGGCTTGGGGCGCCAGGCCCCAAACTTCAGAGGCCATGTTAGGGCGCTATGGCTGGTGCACCGCCCAAGGCCCTATGGACAAAGACTTTCCTGTGGGGCTGATGGGAAATGGTACAATCACGATAGAATTTTTCTGCTAGAATAGAATCACCACTAGGTGTAGAAACACTGACTGGTTCACTAAGTTGCTCAGGAACAATATTAATGTTCATAGCAACATATGGTGTTGCAAAATATAAACTAGCTCTTGGGTCTATCAAGTCATAAAAATTAAAATCAAAGACTTGAATTATACAAGTGATGACATCTGGTGAATCCTCTTGCTCCTGAAATTTTTTGATAGCATACAAGCAGTTTGTTCCTCTGCTAGTACCATTTCCTTGTATGTTATTTGGACACTCTTTCATGAAGTGACCCTCATGTACACACTTGAAGAAACATTTAATACCGTCACAAAACTTAACCTGGTGGTTTCTACCACACCTAGAAAATGCAAGATCCTTACTACTCCTTTGTGCCATACTGCCTTGCGAAAAGGCAGGCTTAGCGTGAACTTCTTGTAACACCCTAAAAATTAACTAGGTGAAGCTAGATACTATCATGTATGTCATGAGGTTATAAAGTCCTAAATTTTTTAATAATAGTGTTATAAATCAGTTTGAGGTGTTTGGAATTGTTAGGAAGTGAAACGTCCATGAAGTCCGGAAACTAGTCTAAGTTGAACTAGTGTGTCGTAGTTTTTCGTAGTGGAGTTTTGGGGTATGGTTTGAGGGTGAAATTGTGAATCGATGGTTCCTACTCATAGCATGACATGTTCAGGGTCAAAAATTCCATGAACGACACCCCAAGGACCAGCCAAAAGGTCCTGAGGAGGACCCAAACATGGGCCAATGAAGCTGTCGGGAAGCCACGAATTTGAAGTGCTTGCGCGTCGCGTAGCCTGCACGTAAAGGGAAATATTTTCCCTGCGACGCGGGTTCAACGCGAACCATTTTGTATGGATATAATTCCAAAAACCAAGAATCAGAGGTGACCCCATGACGCGCAGTGACCTCCCAATTTTGGTCGCGTCGTTTTTAAGTAAAATTTGAGTGGGTTAAATGGTCCTATATGTGCAAGGGTATTTTGGGTATTTTAGGGACTTATTATTAACGGTTATTGATTCTTTTTAAATCCCAAAAATACCAATTAAGCAAAACCCCTAACTCAAAACAAAACATCTCCAAAACCTCCATTGATGAAGCTTTGACGCTCCAAAGAAGAAGACTGTTTTTCCAAGTTTTTGCCCATCAATTTCGTGGGCTTTGCTTCACATAAGGTATTGTGTTTCATACATTTATTCTCTTACATTCAAGGAGTCAATTTCAATGGTTTTCAAAGATGATCCTTATTTTGATTATATTATGGGTAATATAATCATAATTCTGTTGTATTGATTTCTTGTGTAGATTACTTGTGCTATTGAATTATTCAAGAAGCATGTTAGAATTGTATATATGATGTCCTAATCTGATGAGTTTCATATTATATTATGTTGAACCTTGGTATAGTTTAATTATTCGTTTGAATTGGTGATGATGGCTATTGGTAAGATTCTTTGTATATTTAATTGGTCGAATTGGCAATGGATTGGAGGTATTGATGTTGGAATGGTGGTTTTGACCTAACCTCTTCAATATTGTGTAGTATAGGTCTTGAATTGTAATGATTGGTATGGTCCACTTATGATGGCGGTGCTTATGTGATATAATTGTGAAGAATGTGGCCTTGTCCGCATTACTTTAGGAGTTGTGATGTTATCAAGTTATAACTTGCATATGTGATCAAGGTGAACGCTTATGTGTTATATGTGTATGAATGAAGTGAAATCATGTTTTCTCCTACTTGATTATAGGTGATCATGCTAGACTACGGGGATGTCTCTAGTTGTATTGCTAGTGTATCTTCCTAGGGAGAGTTTGTTGTTCCTACATGATACTTGATATTGTTGTATAGTTGACATGATGATCATGTGTGTGTCTTGTGTGGTAGACTATGTTCCTCTACTTGATACATACTAGTACGTGAATATGGACATCTTGACTTAGTACGCTTAAGCACCTTTGTCTTGTATGTGTATGGATGAATGTTGAATGAAATTCTAGGATCGGTATACCTAAGATGTTGCCCTTCTAAGGATGACTAACGTGTGACCTTGAACATGCAAGAGGGTCAATTATGTGGAACCTTCAATATAGAAAGAAGGTTATGATATCCTTGAAGTTGAAAGTCGTAACGGTATCCTTCTTGTGTGAATGGTGGACTTAGGGATAGGTTGGCCGGAATGGCATGAAACCATTTCTAAGAAATTCATTGATCTATACTTACTAACCATTGAGTGGCAGACTAGAGGACCCATCTTTTGTAGCTGTATCATGATTAGGTAATATCTAGGAGATGGTACCTTTTTCAAGTGCCCTTATATGAATGAACTTACTCTATGAGAACATGGCTAGCACTGAGTGAATATGCTTGAGGTAGTATCTTTACTTTGGAATGAGACTAGAGTGCAAAGAAGCCCTTGATGTTCCTTAACCATGTGCCTACATGGAATGTATCCTAGTTCTACCCTTGGCAAGTAGAACACCCTCAATCTGAGTAGGGTAACTCCAGTTTCCATGCCTAGCTAGTATGGTCTATGTCGGTTAATGCCTATTCTCATCATGTGGGATACATTATAGTATTTTATAAGTTCTACAACATTTAGGTAGTGGAATGGGACGCTATCTAGACATGACACGAGTAACATTGAAAGTGCTAGAGTGTAGATTCCCTAGGTCTTTTCCAAGACCATTATGTGAAGTACTTATTTGATGTAACATCTCTTAATTGACTTAATGAATGACTATGACTTAAGTTAATGTAAGTGGAAGAAAAGGATCCTTATTAGTGTAGCTTTGAAGATTGCTTAAGTAGACTTGAAGAGGGTGTATGGGTGGTCTCTTCATGTTTTACTCAAGTGAATATTAGAGTAACCTTAGATGGTGAGTTAAATGTGGAAAAGGGAATAATCTTATCTTAAGAAACCTTGAGGATCACTTAGGTGTGTGTGAAGGGGTTGTTTGGGCAGCCACTTCATGTTTCACTGAAGTGATCTTTAGAATGACCGTTGGTAGGAGGGTCTTATGCTTATGTGTCTTGAAATGATATTTAAGGTATAATGTTAGTTACATGGTTATTTGTGACATATATGTTTTTATGTTGACTTGTAAGTGAATCTTATACTTGTCTTATGATGTTTTCTCCAAAAAAATCATGTTTTATAAAAATGTCCTTTAAGCACAGTTTTAATTGCATGTCACTATACTTAGTGCATTCTAATGTACTAATTCCATATATTTGGTGTTATTTCAAAAGGTGTAGGTGGAAGTCATTGAAGTGAAGCTTGAATATTATCATTCATTCACGCAAGTTGTAGTATTCCCTCAATTGATTCGAGGACATAACTATATTTAGCTTTTCTTATTAAAGACATTGTAATAGACATAGATATTTCTTTTTTGTTGACGTATGGCCCATGACCCAAGATATTCGTGTCTCTAAGATGACGACTATGGGACTTAGCCTTTTCCTATGATTTTATATAAAAGATATTTTGAAGTATTATTCGATTGTGTGAAAAGTTTTAATTCCACAGTACTTTTCATACATGTATTCAATGAATGATGTGAAATGGCTTGTACATGACCTCCGAGAGTTTGAGTACGCCGTGCCACGATTGTAGAATACCATTTCTTCTAGGGTATACTCTCGGGTCGTGACACTTTTGACCACTGAACTCACATTTGTTCTTAGGCGCAGGTGCACTTGCAGATGATGGAGCAGATATCTTTAGATTTTTTTTGGAGGGATGACCAGTTAGCATGCATCACTCTTTTTCTGTCTGAATTCATTCCCTAATGTCGTAGCCCTCTTAATCTTAGACTATTCTACATCGCGGCTTATCCTCCTTAACTTGTTATACATGGATCATTATCCTTTCTATGTCCATATCCCATATCAACATTGTTGTCTTGCCTTCCTTTCTTGAATGGCGAGACAATCCAACAGCAAATAAACTAATCTTGCTCCTCATCTGAGCAACCATCTCCGAAGCATAGCGGGAAAGTTGTGCAAACTTCTTACTGTAATCATGAACACTTATATTATCCGGATTAAAGGTTAGAAACTCTCTATTCTTTGCCTCTCACAGCTCACGGGAATGAAACGTCCTATGATAGCATTCTCAAACACAACCCAACTCACTATTGGCACATCCTCAGCCTTAATCATTTTCCGTTTGTCGAACCATACTCTAGCGATACCCCTTAAGTTCTATGCAACTAGTTCTACTCTCTTAATATCAACAAAATGCAATACGTCAAAAACAAAAAAAAGTACTTCAACAAAGTTCTTTGGATGCTCTCTAACATTTGAACCTGTGAAGCTTGGTGGATTCATCCCTAAATACACAAAAATTCTTGAGGTATCAACCACTTCATATTGATTACCTTTCTGTCCAACTTGATGATTTGCAACCTTACATCACATCAGGTGGTCTCATAGAATTCAACATGGGTAATTTTTCCTTGAGGTTGCACTTCAGGTCCATTTGGAAACTCTTGTTGTCCAACGTTCCTCCTAACTAGAAGACCTCTGACTGCTCTTCGTGGAGGCATGATTACCTAAAAACACACGTAGGCACGAATTAAAGTAAATTTTTTACAGATAAAACTCTAACGCACGAAATAAGTATGAAACAAGTGAGGAATTCCTAAATTTTATAGCCTCCTAATCATAGATGTGGCGCACTTCACACGGATAACTAAGAATCTACAGTCACGACTTCATAGACTCCCAAGGACTCTTCAACTCTGTGCTCTGATACAAATTTTATCACGCCCCAAGCCTACACCCTGGACGTGTCTATCACTCGGAGACCTGCTAGCCCCAAGAAAACCCTTGGTCTGGCTTACTTACTCAACAGAAGACTAACAACATTAATACAAGGATTAAGATGCTAACTAACTCAACCGTCTCAAAGATCAAAATGTTTTAAAAATAAACATTTACCTCAGGCAAAATGGCAAATAAAATCTGAAAATAAGTTAATCACAAAATTATGGCAAAAGAACTAACATTTGACTGACTATATATAAAGATTCTAATAACTGAGATGGATGTTGGGACATACCCCACAACATCCTAATGAACTAAACTAGAAAGCAATGAAAATGGACACTGCGGAAAGAAAGGAGGCTCACAAACTGAATCTGAACTGATCAATAGATCAACGGTGCACTGGAATGTTGATCGTAGTTACATGCGTGTGCATCATGATACGATGCAGGCTACCTGGTATTAGTACATTGAACGTATGAGTAAGCGAGTTGGAAATCTAAACAACAACTTAAGCTTGAAAAGAAGTAAGTAAGAGCACTTACTTTGGATCTGATGAAAGTCTATCTTGGAAATCTTAGTTACACTACTTGCTAAATTTAGAAAGCTATTACTCATTCTTAAAAACTAGACCAGAGGCTCTTTGAAAATCTCAGTTTCCATTCTTATTTAAATGTGAAAATATTTTATACTTCTCTGGGAGTACTTAGTCTTTACTTCTTTGAATAAAAAACTTCAATTAACTCCAAACTGAACTCAAACTTATGTCTTAAAACGAAGTTAAAACGTTTGTAAAAGACTCAGGAAACTGGAAATGAACTTCTTATCCTTATCTTTACTCTTTAGTCAACTTGATCTTTAAGTCTTAAAACAAAGTTAATAGTATTTGTAGAAGACTTATTGAAAAGATTCTAAGAACTTTGTAGACTTAACATTGCTTGAATTTTAAGTTATGGATTCAAGGTCGAAATTCATGTTTCTAGATGATTTCTATATGTTTAGAAGTCATTCAGAGTAGTTAGAATCATTAGGAAGTGTTGAAACACTTTAGAAAGGCCCAAAATTTAGAGGCTCCATTTGGGCGCACTGCAGGCGCGCTGCCCAGGATTTTTGGCACAAATTGGGCGCGTCGCGTTTTCTGACCTTAAATCTTTCTAATTCAATTTTTGTCTCTAGTTCACTTTAGGTTCCTGTACCCACATCATATACACAAGGATTTAACCCAATGAACTCAAGAAACAAGACTTTCTACCTCAAGAATTTCATAACATCAACTCATGTTCAAGAATGAATGCAATTCTAGAAATACCAACAAGAACATTCAAAATACAATAATTTTAGAACTATATTACGATGAATCAAACATAATTTTCATGTGGGTGAACAAACCCAACGTTATGAGAGACCCAAATACCTTTTTAGGGTTCACAGCTGAAGAAATCCACAAGTTAACTTCGACAATCTTGGTGAATTTTGAACGCCATTCTCATTTCTCATCTTTTCTCCTCTTCTATAAAAACCCAATGTAACGACTGGGTTTCCTCTCTCTAGAATTTTCAACGGGGAAAAATCGGGGCGAAAAAACATTTTCATAGTACTAGGATTTTCCCAACCTTGTCCATATTTGAAGGAATTTGAAGTCTTTAAGGTGTAGGGATGTCTGGTTCAAATTGAGGGGAGTAAATGCGGATTTTATTGCATAATCGGTTAGATAAATCTTTAAGGAATCTGTGTGACTTTACCGAATTAAATTTTGATAAGTAGATCATGTGGAATTAATTTTGGCGTTAAGAGAATTTTCTGAGCGTAGTGAGTTAAGAGGGTGCTTTAAAAAGGGGGAAGTGAAATTCCCTTAAAGAGTCCACTGTCTCGCTTCGTGCCTTTGCAGTTGGATTCTTGCAGCTACAGCGATGCCGCTATAGTTGGAGGGGTGTCGCTGTAAAAGGGGAGGCGTGGATTGAAATAAGGATTTTGGAATTTTTTTCAAGACAAGCTTACTGGTACGTTTTGTGCCGCTGTAGTAGCATCAATGCCGTTGCACCTACACCGCTGTAGCGGGATGACGGGTTTAAAATTTGTAAATGAAACCCTTAGATGATCTTATTTTGTATGTTTCGACTTATTGAGTTAAAAGGCAACTCATAGGCTATTGCAACTCGTTTCCCACCATTATTGAAGCTAGAGGTAAGCATTTTTACTCGTCGAACTCTTTTTCGATCCATAGAACATTTTAGAATGGGTCAATATTGATGGGGAAAGATTTCTTGAAGAATCTTATGGCGGAATTGTCCCTAATTGACAAGTTGGGTTCATGGGTTTTTTACTAGGGTTCATAGATTGTGAGTATTCCAGTAATTTAGTGTTTCTTTATTGATTTTCATATGTAAATTTTTTATTGTAGACCACGAACAAGCGGAACGAATCTGGAAAGGGAAGGATCAAATTGTCTAGGGTTTCAAACTTGTTTCTAGGTAGGTGATGGTTGTGATTATATGGTTGTATGATATACACTTGCTTTGCTTTATTGTGATACTTGTATATCTATGCATGTTGCAATATTGATCATAGATGTTGAAATGGGATATATGAATATTGATACCGTGAAATCATGTCTTGAATGTATGATCTTGATGTGTGATTAGGATCTGCTACCACTTTCCGACACTCTAACTTGGATCTAATTTCCACGTTCTGAAATGCTAACTGGGATCGGTTGCTATGTTCCGGCATACAAATGAGATTGGATTGCCACGTTTCTACATGCTAACAATTTGATATGGGCTCCGTGAGAGGACCAACTATGTGATGAAGCATGAGAATTGTGATATCAATTTTTATGGTAATATTCAATATGTTGATATTTATGCATGTGTTATAATGTTGTAATTGCTTGATTGCATTACACTAGTGGGATAGCCGCGTATCCTACCAGTTCACAATGGTTGTGTACTGATTATACACTTACTCTTATTTTTGTTGAGTATAGGGCATCTTCACGCGACTGTTGACAACCTCGCTTAGGAGATTAGTGATCCCTTCGAGTTCAACGGTGAACCACATTGTTTGAGCTGCCATGGAATTCTCTTTAGTCTATGTGTACAATTTTCTGACACATACCTTGCTTTAGTTAGTTGATAGTTCATTAGTAATCTCTTGTTAAATTTGGATATCATTATACTTTTGGTACATTGAATTTCAGATTCTAGGTTTATCTTTCGCATTGTTAATTAGTTACTAGATCTTTATTTAGTTATGGAACCTTGCCTTTAGTTATTTAACATGCTTATGTAACTCAAATACCTTAGTTTTAGATTTCTTGCTTTAGTTTGTTGTTAGTAGTGGTTCTCCCACAGAGTTGTAGTGTGGGTGCCAATCACAACGATCTGGGTCGTGATACCCTAACTCTTTTGGTAAAAGTGTAAACTGATCTAGTTCAACTTAGAGACCTATCTTAATTACCAAAATCCAAATAACTTAATAGAGTAAGGAAATACTAAACTACCCCTTAAAAATCTGGATTTTGACTTTCTTTATCTAAACAACCCAATTTCCAAAGGGCATAACTCACTTATACGAACTCTGAATCTCGTAAACTTGGCTGCTTTGGAAAGATCATTCAATGGATTTCCAACCATACCTGGAACTACACTGAACTCATTCTAATCTTGGAGTTATGGACATTTGAGATTGACCAAAACCTTCACTTTTAACTTACTTAAAATTTCCAGATTTCCTTATACTTTCAAAAATAAGTATTTCTAGATTTTAAACTCCTTTCTAGTTCTTTCTATTTACGAGATGTTACAATATATCCCCCTTGGGAACATTCATCCTCGAAATGAACTTATTGTTACTAGACTAAGGTTAGTTACATAAAGTTCAAACACTAAACAAACATGTGTAACAACAACATGCCTACTCATAACTTAAAGATTACTAAGAAGAAAATTAGTACCTTGGTATGCATTTTCTCCGTACTCAAAGAGATGTGGATTACTCTTCTTTATATGCTCTTCAGCTTCCCAAGTGGCTTCTTCAACAAATATTTTCCTCCAAAGAAGTTTGACTGATGCACATTTCTTTGTCGTCAATTTGCGAACTTGGCGATCTAGAATTTTCACAAGAATGTTTTCATAAGTCAAGTTATCTTTGATCCTAATATTTTCAGTTGGTATGATGAAAGAAAGATTGCCCATGAAGTTCTTTAACATGGAGACATGAAATATCGGATGAATCAATGCTAACTGTTGTGGTAGCTCCAAATCATAAGCTACATTGTCAATTCTCTTCGATATTCTATAAGGTCCAATATGCTAGAGACTAAGTTTCCCCTTCTTACGAAACCTCATAACACCCTTCATGGGTGAAACTTTCAAGTAAACCCAATCTTCTACTTCAAACTCTAGCTCTCTTCTCCTAACATCAATGTAGGAATTCTAAAAACTCTATGCCATTTTAAACCACTCTTGAATCACCTGCACTTTCTTCATAGCTTGACGAACTATATCTGGTCCTATCAACCCTGCTTCACCAACTTCAAACCATCCAATAGGGGATCTACATCTTGTCTCATAAAGAGTTTTACATGGAGCCATTTGGATGCTAGAGTGGTAACTATTGTTGTAAGAAAACTCAATTAGAGGTAGGTGATCTTCCCAATTACCTTTGAAATCAATCACGTAAGCCCTCAACATATCTTCTTGCGTCTAAATAGTATGCTCTGCTTTCCATCTGTATAAGGATGAAAGGTGGTACTTCAGTTCACCTATGAACTCAAGCTTTATGAAAAGAATTCAAGAATTGTGTAGTAAATTGTGCACCTCCATCTAAAATAATGGAGATCGGAACCCCATAAAGTCTCACCACCTCTTGAATATACAACTTAGAACAATTCTTAGATTTTGTCATTCAGTCGACAATCACCCAAATAGAATCTTGATGCTTGCGAGACCTTAGTAAGACTGTATTTAAATCCATAGTAATCATCTCCAACTTTTATTAGGAAGATCTATATTTTGAGACAAACCACAGGGCCTTTAGTGCTCTACTTTAAATTGTTCGCAATTTGGGCACTTAGCAACAAACTCCGCAATGCCCTTCTTCATACCATTCCACCAATATACCTTCTCAAGTGATAACATTTTTGTGGAACCCGGATGAATGGAATATCAAGAGCTATGAGCTTCTTCCATCCTTCTCTCTTGGATGCCATCCCCCATTGGTACACACATTACCTTGATATCAAAATACAACATCTCCCCCTTGTTAAAAACTAATACGTTTAGCTTATAAACATTTTCTTTAAATTTAAGAAAAATGGGATCTTGGTCTTGGTTGCCTTTTACTTCTTACACTAATGAAGACTCAGCCCCATTTATAATTACTACTCCCCCTTCTGTGGAATCCATGAGTCGAACTCCTAATCTTGTCAGTCTATGTACATCTTGGCTAGTTCTTTCTTCTCTCACTCTCAAAATAAGTGGTACTACCAAAGACAAATTGCTTAAGGCATCAACCACAACATTAGCCTTATGTGTGTGGTGATGAATACTCATATCATAATCTTTGATCCTTTGCCTGAGATTAATCTCCCTCAGATTTAACACATATTGTTGTCTCTTGTGGTCAGTGAATACATCAACATGAACACCATACAAATAGTGACACCATATCTTCAATGAGAATACTACCACAACCAACTCTAAGTAATGGGTTGTTAGTTATTCTCATGAACTTTCAATTGTCTATAGGCATATGCTATAAACTTGCCATTCTGCATTAGGGCACAACCCAAACAAACTGTAGATGCATCATAATACACCACAAAACCTTGAGTACCCTCCGCTAAACTTAAAATTGAAGAAGTAGTCAACCTCTTTTTCAATTCCTGAAAACTTTTTTCACAAGCTTCATACCATTGAAACTTGATTGTTTCCTGAGTCAACTTCATTAATGGAGAAGAAATAGATGATAAAACTTCTACAAATATTCTATAATATCCAACCAAACCAAAGAAACTCTTAATATCAGTTTGGGATGTGGATCTAGGCCAATTCTGCACTTTCTCAATTTTTCTAGGAATTAACACTAATACCATCACCGAAAATTATGTGACTGAAAATTTCCACAAACTCAAGCCAGAACTCACACATAGAGTACTTGGCATACAACTCTCTATCCTTCATTGTCTCAGGAACTATTCTGAGATGACTTACATGATCTTCTTCACTTTGTAAATAGATTAGTATATCATCAATGAAGACTATAACAAACATATGTAAATAAGGTTTTTAGACCCTATCCATAAGTTCCATGAATGCTGCAGGCGCATTGGTCAACCCAAAGGACATAACCAAAAACTAAAAATGGACATATATAGTTCTTAAAGATGTCTTTGGAATATCACATTCCCTTACTCTTAACTAATGGTAGCCAGATCTGAGACCTGTCTTAGAAAAAGAGGTGGCACCCTGAAGTTTGTCAAATAAATCATCATTTCTTGTGAGAGGATCCTTATTCTTGATGGTAACCTTGTTCAAGTGACGGTAATCTATACATTTCTAAGGGAACCATCATACTTTCATAAAAACAAGACCGGAGCGCCCCAAGGTGAGACACTTGGTCGAATAAAACCTTTCTCTAAAAGGTCTTTCAACTTCTCCTTAAGTTCCTTCAATTTTGTAGTTGCCATTCTATATGGCCGAATAGATATAGGACAAGTATCTAGAAGAAGATCTATACCGAAGTCTATCTCTCTCAGGAGGGACTCAGAAAAGATCTTGTGGAAATACTTCTCGAAACTCTTTTACTACTACAACTGACTGAATATGAGGTACCTCGACACTTGAGTCATTAACTCGGTCTATGTGATAGATACACCCCTTAGAAACTAACTTCCTTCCATTAAGGTAAGAAATGAAATGACCCTTAGGCACTACTGAACTGCTATTCCATTTTAAGATTGGATTATTTGGAAACTGAAATTTGACTATGAGAGTTCTACAATCAACAAAGGCATAACAACATGAAGTCAATCCATACAAAGAATTGCATCAAAATCTACCATGTCTAACTCAATTAAATCAACCATGGTACTCTTGTGATTGACAGAAATGGCACAATCACGATAGACTCTCCCTGCTCAAATGGACTCACCAACAGGTGTCAAAACACTGAATGGTTCACTATGTTTCTCAGTAATAATATTAAAGTACATAGTAACCTATGGAGTTACAAAAGAAAAAATCTCTTCTAGGTCTAGCAATTCATAAACTGTAAAGTCAAAGACTTGAATCATAGCAGTGACAACATCTGTCAAATCATCTTGCTCTTGGAGATTTATGAGAGAATACAAGAGGTTTTTTCCTCCGCCAGTACTAGAAGTAGCTCCGCTAGGTGCAGCCCTGTCTGGCGGAGCAGCTGATGAAGACTGGGCTTTGTTGCCCCCATTAATGTTTCCCTGCTTGTTCTTTGAAGACTCACGCATGAAATGCCCATTCTGACCACAATTGGAACAACCAGTGGAGCCATCACAACAAGCACCTGATTGGTTTCTGCCACACTTGGCGTATGCAATATGCTTACTACCTCCTCGTGACACGCTATGTTGAGATTAAGTAGGTTTAACTATGAAGCTTTGATTATTGTACTCACCCTTGTTCTTGGGTGCAGGTACACGGGCAAATAATGGAGCAAGTCCCTTCTGTTTCTATTGAAACGATGACCATTTGGCAATGCCTTTCTGCTGCCCGAATTCATTTCCTGACTTATCCTTCTTATTATTGAATTCATCTATTTCCTTAGATTTTCTTCCTCTACCTTCTGCACATGGTCATCAACCTCGGAATGTCCATGTTTCCAATAAGAATTGTTTCTAGTCCCTCTTTGCTTGATAGACAACCCAAACTAGCAACAAATAGACTCATTCTACTCTTCATGTCCTTAAACATCTTCGGAGCATAACATGATAGTTGGGGGAACTTCTGCCCATACTAAAGAACACTTAAACAATCCTGCTTAAGTGTGAGAAACTCACGTACCTTGGCCTCTTTCAATTATCAGGGAAAGAAATGCCCCAAGAATCCCTCCTCAAAACAAGCCCAACTCATAGGTGGTGTATCTTCATTTCTACCCTTTTTCCAATGATCAGGCAAAGTTCTAGCAATACCTTTGAGTATATAAGCAACTAGCACAACTCTCTCATTGTCAACAACATTTATAACATCAAATACCTTTTTTAGATCCTTAATGAAGTTCTCTGGTTCCTCAATAGTGCTCGAACCACTGAATTTTGGGGGATTCATCCTCAAGAAATCATGAATCCTCTAAGTGTCAGCCCCTTCTTGCTGAGATCCTCTTTGCTGATAAACCTGATTAGCCACGACCCGACTCAACAACTTAATTGTATCTTTGAATTCGTCATTAGTAACTTCTCCCTAGGGTTGCACTTCGGTGCATTGGGTACCCCTTGTTCTTCAACATTCTTCCTAGATGGACGACCTCTTTCTGTTGTTCATGGAGGCATGGTTATATGAAAACACACACAAGCATGAATTAGAGAGAAACTTTCTTGAAATAAACTCTAACACATGAAAAGAGTGTGAAAGAAGTGAGATAGTTCCTAAATTTTGCAGTCTCCTAATTATAGATGTGGGATAATTCACACCAATAACTAGTACTTTGCAGACATGACTTCATAGACTCTTTAAGATTCTTGAATAATGTGCTCTAATACCACGTTTGTCACGCACCAAGCCTACACCCTGGTAAGGACTGGCACTCGCAGACCATTACTGGCCTCTAGGGGACGCTTATAATGGATTACTTAACTTAGCGGAAGATAATAATCATATCTATCACATTAATAAACATAAAAAACCTAAAAAGGATGTAATAACTGAGAATGTTTAATAATAAAACATTCAACTTGGTCAAAATTGCCAACATATGTCTTAAGAATAGGAGATAATACGGAAAGACTCAAAGGACTGACATGTGGTTGTCTATTAAGCCTCTAAAATGACTAATATGGATGTTGGGACAAACCCTCAAAATCCTACTGATCTAATACTAGAAAGCAAGAAAAAGAGTCCTCTAAAATGAAAGGAGGTTTACCACTGGCTCAGGAGTGCTCAACTAGATCAACCTCGCGCTGTATACCGATCCTCAGTACCTGCGTCTACATCATAATATGATGCAATCCAAATGGTATCAGTACATTGAAAGTACGAGTATGCGAGTGGGAACGCTAAACAATACTAACATAGGCTTGAAAAGAAGAATCTCAAGAACTTACCTGGCTTAACTCAACGCTACAAAACTGAACTTATTTCAATATATAACAATTTAAAATAAGTGCAATAGAAAGAAAAATTGTTTAAAACATGATGTCAACTCTGTATGTATGCAAAGATACAATATACCTATGGGATATACGTAAAAATTTAATAAAATTTCTATATAAAATACATTAAACTTTTGTGTGAGTTTTCTAACCGACAACCATCACTTAAGAGCTATAATGATAATACATCATTTTGCTTCACTCTGCCAGGGCCATCATATACCTTGACATTGGTATAGAACCTGAACTATTAAGTGGATCCACTAGTCTATGCTAAAAAGCACTAAAGGAATCATCTAAAAGTATGATCATTTTCAACCCATGATGGCTACATGTTTTATGGGGGCTATGAGTTATCTGAACTCTCCCCCATTATCAGTGCTCAATACTGCCAAAAATATTTTTATATTATCTCTTATGTTTTAAAACATACTTAATTTTGTGGTTTGAGATTAATGCTCAAAACTTAGCTTGAAGGCTATAATGGATATCTCAGTTTCCCTTATTGCTTCATTTAGAAAGCTATTACTCTTTTTTGAAAACTAGCCCGAAGTCTCTTTGAAAATATCAGTTTCCATTCTTATTTAAATGTGAAACATTTTATACTTATTTAGGAATACTTAGACCCCATATACGTCTTTGAAGAAAAGACTTCACTTTACTCTGAACTAAACTCAAACTTATGTCTTAAAACAATGTTAAAACGTTTCTAAAAGACTCATGAAACTTGAAATAATCTTCTTCTCCTTTCTTTACTCTTTACTCAATTTGATCTTTAATACATAAAACAAATTTAAAAGTAATTGTATAAGACTTCTCGAAAAGACTCTAAGAACTTTCTAGACTTGACTTGTCACGCCCCAAGTGTACACCCTGGACATGGCCAGCACCCAATGACCATTACTGGTCTTGAGCAAAACCTTGGCCTTGCATTCTTAACTCAACGGAAGACTTAACTAATTTTAAGAAAGAATCATTCTGAAAGAATTAGTTAAACTATAATAACTTGGACAAAATGGCGCTTAAGTTTCCATATGATAAAATATGTGTAAATAAATAGAGACTTAAACTACACTAACTGACTGACTATCTGTCTATCAAGCCTCTATAATATTAAGATGATTGTTGGGACAAAACCCTCAACATTATAAATGTAAAGACTGAAAGCAATAAAAGAGTCCTCCAGATGCAAGGAGGCTCACCGCTGAATCTGGATGCCCAAACTGGATCAAGGAGCGCTAGATGCTGATCCTGATTACCTACGTGTGTATCATGAGACGATGAAGGACAACTGGAATTAGTACATTGAATGTACTTGTCACATCCACGAAGTATCCCCTAGATGTAACCCGCGTCGTCGTCCTCGGAGAGGACTAGGACTAGCCTCTTAACATTCATAGGTTAAAATTGCGGAAAATTTAAAAGTTTTCATCTAAGTACTTCATGAGGTTAACTTAGACCTCTAGCTTACATATAATATATTCATATTGAGTATACATATACCCTTCGTATAATAATATTACATAGTCTTCTACTTTTTTGGCACATATATCTATATAAGATGCATAAAATAGTCTTAAAAATCGTGTCTCATATTAAACCATCTAAATTGAGTAAAATCAACATGGTCATAAGCCTTTACACAATGTAGAAATTCCACTTAGGTCTTACAAAAATATCTTGAAACAACATGAATGAAATGATTGTCTTTAGACTATAACAATGTAACATAGGTAGAGTGATAGAAAGGCATCATCCTCGGAAATTAAGGACATGCCCACACTTGGAGAATTATTCCAAGCCTTCCTTCAAAGTCGTCACAAACCTTTCAACGACCGGAACCTAAAATGTTGGCGGAAAATGGAAAAATAGGGTTAGCACATCACTTGAACTATGTATGGAATCATATGCACATACAACATAGAAATCATTTTAAAAAGGGACAGTTCATTAAAGCATGCTAATTTACTTTGAAAATCCTTATGCACATTAAAGAACTAATAAAATTCAATAGCACATATTCATTATCTCAAGACAATATACATCACAAGACCAACAATATCAAGTCTAGTCAAGTCAAAATGCATATCAACATAATCAAGAAAACTCTATCATCAAGTTATAATATCAACAAGCATGTATAAGAGTTCATAACATGATAACCAAAGAAATATTATTACTCATGAACCCCCATTAAGTCCACTAGTGCAATGGCTAAGTAAGGCCCCATAACCTCACTCAACCAAGTAAACCCAACAAGAACCATAAGCAATGCCCACTTTACATACTATATCATTAAGAGTAACCATTATCATATTTTGGCAATAGAGACTTTCACGACCATCAAGTACACCCTAGAAGTTAGAGTATCCTTGAGTCCGTGACATGGCAAATGAGACTCAAGAAGTCTCATCTAAGCCTCTGGTATCATTCATTGCATAATAAACATACTAAAATGAGTAAGAATTTAAAATGTTCTTCACACACGAAGAACTCTTTTCAATACACAAGTGGAAGACTTTCATTAAAACATTAAACCTTTACAATAACCCCTTGAACCATCTAACTTTAGAGTATACAACACTTGGGACTAAGCCCATTCAAGACATAAAATAAAGACTTTAGACATAACGGATCATGTGGATATTGTCCTCGAATCGATGAGGACTCACCAATACTTGATCTTCAACCTATAGAAACCTATCCATCCTCAATGGCACATCAAGACTTACATTTCCTACACTTCAGTCAAAAAGGGAAAATAAAGGGTTAGCACATTAGATGTACTAAGATGGAAGCCATGCAAAAACCATGAAAAAGGGAAATTTAGTCAATAACATGATTTTCATGAATTTTGATTGAAACTTCATAGTATAAACATAAGAACAACATTTATCACTTTAGAAATACATAAGAAATCATTTAAGCAATTAATCACATTTTAATAGTCACTTTCCAGTAACTCACTTCACTGTACGGTGATGTTCCTTCTCTGTTATAGTGAAGTGCTTAGCCTCCACATTTGGCATTTCCTAGCATGTAGTCAACCATTAAAAGCTATCCTAAGACTCACTTAAGTCACACAAAGAGAGACCACCCATACACCCTCTCAAAGCATTCTGAAACGATCCTTAAGGCTACTTAGAATGAGACACATACACACTTACAATACATCAAACTCATGAACATGAGATCCTCCTACCAAAGGTGTTTCCAAGGTTCACTTGGGTGGGTGTGGAGCGACCGCGCATACAATACCTTTCACACATACACAAGGGATCCTATAGATTACCTAAGATAGAATCATTCTCTCTTAATACCATAGGATACATCAAACATGACATTCTCCCTATCAAAGGTTATCAAAAGACCTACTCAAGTAACTCAAGGAGAGAATGTCCTTAATTGACCTCTTCAAAATTACCTAAGTAGTCCTTAAGGCTTACCTAAGTTTGGATCTTGTCAACACAACCAATCAATTTCCTTATATAGAATCATTACTAAGACTTATCTAAGTAAGACATGAAGTGACCATTCTCTTGCCCTCTTCATACCTTAACTAGACAACCCTTAACTACTCCAGTTAAGTAATTACTCATTTAACATTCTTTCTTAACTTAAGTCATTACATTTCTTAGTTCATTTAAGAGACATTCATAACATAAGGACATTCAAGTCATGGTCTTGGACAAGACCTAGGGACTCTTACTAACACATTCAAAGCCTATTGTGCAATGTCTAGAGAGCGTCCCATACCACCACCTAAAGCTCATAGAACTTCTCTAATGCTAATAGGTATCCCATATGATGAGAATAGGCAATAACCGACATAGACCATGTTTAACAAATATGGAATCCGTAGTTGTATCCTACTCCGATGAGATTGTTCTACATGCCAATGGTAGAACTTAGACACATCCCGTGTAGGCACATGGTTAAGGAATATGAAGGGCTTCTTTGTATTCTAGCCTCATTCTTTAACTAGAACTACTTCCCTTGCCATACTCACTCGGTGCTATCCTTCGTTCTCATAGATTAAGTCACACTAAGTTTCATACAAAAGGGTTCCATATCAAGTTCATAACCCAATTACACTTACCCAACCAAAGAAAGGTCCACTAGGGATACCTCCCTATGGAGAAAAGAAGCTCATCATGACTTTCCTAAGGATTGATATGATGTCGTTCCTGACAATTAACCTTAAGTCCATCATTCATTACATGAAGGATACCATTACGGCTTTCGGCTTCACGTTTCATAACCTTACCGCTAGGTTAAAGGTTTCACATAAACAACCTTCTTATCATCATTCAAAGTCTCACCTAAAATTCATTCATACAATACTAAGACGATTTAGCTTCCTAAGTCAAGACATCACATATTCATATTCATACACGCATCAATTAAGGGACACAGGTCTAACTAAACAAGACACAACATACTTCACTTTATCACATATAGCATAACATTATTTAGACACTTAGGAATGACCCTTATCAACCTTATGTCAACCTATTCATACTTTAACATCATCAACAAAACCATCATAAACTCATATAGCCAAGTTAGGAACAATCATGTATCAACTCTAAGACTCCACACTTAACACATAATCATAGCATAATATGATCACCTAATAACTTCAATAAGAGAACACATACTTTCACATTAGTTCACATATAGGTAGATATGATCATATTTCGCATAATCAACTACACAAATCAACATATTACTTCAAGTAGTGCCGACAAGGCCATGATTATCATAATACTTAAAATAACACCGACAAGGCCACATCAATTCACATAACACCGCTACCATAAGTGGACCAAACCAATCACATATAATCCAATAGCTAAATTACAATAGCTATACATAATAATAAGAGAGTTAAGGAGCATACCCCCCACTTCATCTCACCACTTCAATCCAAAGCTAAACCATCCAATTTAATACCACAAGGCCCTTCCATGGCCATGAACATCAATTCAATGCATAAATCATAATACTCAATGAATCTAAGTCAATTCAATATATATTTATCAATCTAAAACCAAATAGATATCAATTGAATACAATCCTTACACCAATTAGAAAGCGCATAGAAAACTACACTAGAATCTATATACATTTAGTTCATATCAATTCAATAAGCTTAATAGTCTATAGATCTAAGAATATACAATACTGAATTGATCAAATTGAAACATCCTATACATCATACATACATAATCTATACATGAATCAAAAGCCCATAACGATCTACACATGAATTCATTAATCTCAAAGCATAATCAATGCACCCATATTTTAGTGAAAATTAGATAATTGAGAAGATCAAGGGTTCATGGAGAATTTCATTGGAAAACATCAATTATACATCAATAACATTATATCTTAAGCTTTGAAAATGTTTCATGCAAGAACCCAAGACTTAGAGTAGAAATTGGACTTTTTCATCTTCTTGAAATCCTTTGAAAATCATCTTTGAAATTGGCTCTAAGGTGATATCAAGCCTTATATGAAGAACTCACATACCTTATTTGAAGAAACCAATGCTAATTGAAGAATAAACTCCATTGAGGATCCATCTTCAATCTACATCTTCACTTTGAACTTTCATGGAGGTTTTTGGGAAAACTTTAGGAGGGAAGGGGTTTTGATTTAGATGCTAGGGTTTAAATGAGAGTTTAATCATTTATATACTCTTAAAATAACCCTAAACACCTAAAACAAACTTCCCGCATTTAATAAGACTTGGGGTGAATTTCCCAAAACCACCAAGTCTTAACAGAAAAACTGCCAAATTTCAGCACCATCAACACAAGCATCGACTGTCCGTGGTCTCACCCACGCCCCGTTGATGGGGTCTTGTTGGTTGTACCTGAAACTCCTCAACCTGCAGGACACATGTATCCATCGATGAGACCCATCGATGGGCCATTGTCTGGTCGACTGGCCGTCGTTTGGTTCGTCATTTGGACACTGCCTGGCAGTTTAGAGTTCCGAGCTGGGGTCCTCTTATAGGGCCCCTTGTGGGTCCTATGTGGAGTCATAACCGGACTTTTGAAACCCAAACATGTACGTATACAAGTTTACGACTTACCACAAGATTTTCATCTAAAAAGAACATGTAAAACTCTATGAAACATGCATAGACACACAAGGTCATTTCAAGGCACATCTTTCAAACGTCATGGACGTTCTTGAGCGTTTGACATCTAAACTTCACAAAACTTGACACACTGCCTATATACACCATATAAACTCATTTAAGGACCATATAAGCTCATGAATCACACATAAATACAAAGAACCACATATGAGGCAAATAAGTTACTTAGTCGTCGAACGTCTTGGTCCTCCCTTGACGTTTGACTTCCAATGCACCTAAACTCTTATCTACTGCCTCTATACCACATTATAGACAAATTTAGGACTTTAGACCACCATGAAAACCACGTTAGGCAATAGCTTCACCTAAGTCATTTTCGGGACTTTCCAAAGACTAACCACATGTTCATAAGTGAAACCAATATCACATAGTATCATTAGCATATAAGATCAACATATACATATCATTTACATTTATAAGCACATAAGAACGTAAGAACAACCTGCTAAGACTTCCCTCAAGGCCAACTAGTGCAATGTATAGGTAGAGTCTCATACCCCTTCCTAGACTAAGGCAAACCTCTTAAGTACTCCTAGTTAGAGTTCACTTCATTACTTCATTTTACCTTTGGGAACATCTTGCCTTAACTGACATAGACCACATGAGCTAATGTGAATCCGGTGTAATGGAACTATACACCGAAAGAAGGCAGACTACTTGCCAAGGTAGTACCAAATCATGAACATAACATCTATGTGGATCCACTATCCAATATTTATATGGGGGCTACATAGTTCAAGAATTAGGAGATGTAGTTGTGACCCTCTTTATGCTACATGCATTATATTCTTCAATCTCATGAGTACATTAGTGATCCTACCTTCCTTATGTGGGAAGGGACACTTCCTACTTCTAGATCACTCAATGCTAATCTAGAGTCCCTTTTGAAATGTCTTTCATTAATAATAATAACTTAGTTTAGGTCATAGGGACTACTCCTTATATATTCATCATCATAGCTCAATAGGAATTGCATGAGTATTGTACTTTCATTACATTTCACACATACGAGGTTAACACATTTACATAATCATACTATGAAAAGCCACACAAGCAAATTAATCACCACCCTTATGTTATTACATATGAGCCAACAACTCACAAGCCATAATTCAAGACATTCTAATTCAACATCATACCAACCCTAATAAATCTTATGACGAGGTACACTTTAATATCACTTCATCACTAAACACAAGTAATCATAATTGAAGTAAAGGATTGAGATCACAATTCTTACCCCAATCTCCTTCAAAAGCCATCATCCAAGGTTTACCATCAACCATCCAATCCAAACCAACAATGGGTGTAATATTATCACACAATAGTAATCTACACAATAATAAATTCAATTGAATTACTACACAACAATTCATCCTAGTTCATAATTAGGGTTAGGGACTTGGGGCAATTTCATGAGCTAATCTACAAACTAGATTAATGCATGAAGAACTAGAATAATTGAATCATAATACACAATATAGAATAATAATCACCTAAAGAAATTATAAACAAAACAATTTATAAGATGAAATTAGTAATAGAAGAAAACCCACTTAAAACTCATCTTTTGAAATCAATTTTTTTGGGAAGAGCCCTTTGGGGAAAGGAATCACATGCCTTGTTAATTGATTAAGAATGATGGAGAAAAAATCCATTTCTTGCTGCCCTTAAACCTTGAATTAACCCTTCAATGGAGTTCTTCTATTTGGGAGAGAGAAAGAAGATTGAAGGAAGAGCAATTGGGTTTTTGAAGATATGAGGATTGGGTTAGTTTAATTAGGATTTGGACTTTGTATAAGTCATTAACTAACTTAATTAGACCTCCCTTAACCCCTAAATAATTAACTAACCACCTATTTAATTAATTGAACTAACTTAAACTTGGCAGCAAACAAGGACCCTGACCTACGAGATCCCGACCTACGGGTCGTAGGTCAGTCGACGGACCTTGGGAACAACCGTCATGAAGGTCCGTCGTTTTGGTGAGAGACTGTTCAAAATGGACCCTTTGACAAAATGGTTAAGTGACCATCGACGGTTTAAATCGAATCCCCGTCGATTGGACCACGCTTCGTCGCCTGCAAGTCATCGAAGGCTACTGTCTCAAGACAACTTTAGCCACAATGCAAGGGTCCTCCTCAAGGACCCTTTTGTTGGTCCTTGGGGATTTGTACCCGTAATTTTCTACATTAAAACAACTCTAATATGTATTAAACACCTTACTACCAATTTCCATTAGATTACGACTCTTAAAACCTTGTCAAATAATCTAAGGCACACTAGCACCTCTTGAACTAGTTTCCGGACGTCATGGACGTTTCTTGACATTTTGATTCTAAGACTTCCTAAATGACTTATATACATTATATTTGACCTTAAAACAGTGTTACAACTCTTAGAATCTTATTTTAGGCTCTAGATTACGCTTTAGACTTTTGAAGTATTACATTATCACCCCCTTAGGAACATTCGTCTCCGAATGACACTAAAATCCATTGGAAGGAATAGACTCAACACTAGCAGCCCAACCAACAAAAACATATAGAATCATGAGTTACAATTCAAATCAACATAATCACATGACCTTTTATACTATGCAACTCAAAACATCATTTGCAACTCATAAGAGCTCAACATTCACCACATGCGTATTCACTTATGCCAAAGCTTTCTTCAACACATATCATCTTGATCAATACAACTCATGAAGGCACAATATACTGAAAATGAAGGAAACTTAATATAAGCTCATCATTTTCACTATAAATAGGAAAAACTAACCTTAGTTATACAATAGATGATGGTAACGGGACTTCATGTCGGCCTCGGCCTCCCAGCTTGCACCCTCAACTAGGTGGTTCTTCCATAACACCATTACGGAAGCCACCTCCTTGTTCCTTAAATTCTTTACTTATCTATCAAGGATTTCAATCGGAACCTCCTCATATGAGAGGTTCTCTGTCACACTCAGACCCTCCATAGGAAGAATGGACCAGGGAGCACCGTACACTTCTTAAGCATGGAGATATGGAATCCTGGATGAACTGAAGCCAATTCGGTAGGTAATTGCAACTTATATGCAACCTTTCCAACCCTTTGCAAGATTTAATAGGGACCCACATAACGA
This sequence comes from Solanum lycopersicoides, assembly GCA_022817965.1. Classification (NCBI taxonomy): domain Eukaryota; kingdom Viridiplantae; phylum Streptophyta; class Magnoliopsida; order Solanales; family Solanaceae; genus Solanum; species Solanum lycopersicoides. Next base: position 64,270,153 of record CM040629.1, on the reverse strand, counting down.
GAACTCAGCTTTCATTTATTTCCATATCTCATCACACATTCATAGGGGAAGTTTTTAGATACACCTTATCACCTTCTTACAACTCTAAGTTTCTTCTCCTATGGTCGGCATAAGACTTTTACTGGCTATAAGCTGTTTTAAAGAGGTTCTTTATTGTATGAACTTTCTCCAAAGTCTTATAAATCAATTCGGGACCCAAAAGTGAAGACTCACCCACTTCAAACCATACAATTGGAGACCAACATCTGCTACCACACAAGACTTCAAAAAGAGCCATAGATAAGATGAATGGTAACTATTGTTGTATGAAAATTCAACCAAAGGCAAGTGCCTATCCCAATTTCCCTTGAAGTCAATAATACAATCTCTAAGCATATCCTCAAGGGTTTGAGTAGTGTGCTCCGCTGGACCATCCATTTGGGGATGAAAAGCGGTGCTGAGAATCACCTTGGTACCCAAACCTTTTTGGAATGACTCCAAAACCTAGATGTGAATTGTGCACCCCTATCCGATATGATTGATAACAGAATACCATGGCGATACACAATCTCATCTATGAAGATACTTTCATAATCTTCCACCGAGTATGTGGACTTAACGGGAAGAAAATGAGTGGACTCGGTCAACCTATCCGCAACCACCCATATGGAGTGAGGTTGCTTTTGTGTCCGAGGCAAACCTACCATGAAATCCATATTAATGTCTTCCCACTTCCAAGTGGGAATTTGGATTTGTTGATGTAAACCACCCGACTTTTGGTGCTCGGCTTTCTCTTGTTGGCAATTTGGACATTTTGCAACAAATTCCGCTATGTACCCTTTTAAGCCTTCCCACCAAAACACTTCTCTAAGTTCATGATACATCTTTGTAGAACCCGGATGAATGAAATAATGAGAACCATGAGCTTCCTCAAGAATGTGGTTTATCAAGTCATAAACATTGGTCACACACAACCTTTCTTGATACCTCAAGACACCCCCACCCCCACCCAAGGATAATGAATCATTAAGCTTACCAATTACCGACTCCTTCATCTCCATCAATTGTTGATCAATGTGTTGCTTAGACTTCACCTCAAACCATAGACAATTCGGAGTTATGATGGACCATAGAACCACCATTTCGGGAATCTTCCAATCTAACACCCAAATGAGCCAACGTATGAACATCTTGACTTCTTCTACATGAGACACACTACCAATAGTCATACAAGTTAGAGCATCCGCAATCACATTAGCCTTGTCGGGGTTGTAGAGAACACTCATGTCGTAATCTTTCAACAATTCGAACCACCTTTTATGTCGGAGATTCAACTCCTTTTGAGTAAACACATATTGATGACTCTTGTGGTCTGTATATACATAAACATAGACACCATACAAATAATGCCTCCATATTTTCAAGGCAAATACAGCTGCCGCTAACTCAAGATCATAGGTTGGATAATTTTTCTCATGCATCTTAAGTTGTCTAGAAGCATAAGCTACTACTTTTTCATGTAGCATAAGGACACACACTAAGCCCACTCGGGATGCATCACAATATACAAAGAAACCCTTGGTATCCTCCGGTAAAGTCAACACCGGAGCAGAGGTAAACCTCTCTTCCAAGATTTGGAAACTTGTTTTACATGCCTCCAACCACTCAAATTTCCCACTCTTTTCGGTCAAGGTAATCAAGGGAGAAGAAATGGACGCAAAACCATCCACAAACATCCAATAATAACCCGCTAGACCCAAGAAAATCCTAATGTCGATTTTAGTCAATGGTCTAGGCCAATTTTTCACTACCTCCATTTTCATTGGATCAACCTCAACTCCCTCACTAAAGTTGATATGACAATGAAATTCCACCAACCTCAACCAAAACTCACATTTTCTATACTTGGCAAATAATTGGTTTTCCTTAAGCACTTGTAACACCACCCTCATATGGCTTATGTGATCACCCTGATTTTTCGAATGTACCAAGATGTCATCAACGAAAACAAAACAAATGAATCTAGGTAACACCGAAACACCTTACTCATGAGATCTATAAATACCGCTGGGTCATTAGTGAGACCAAAGGACATCACTATGAACTCATAGTGACCATATCTAGTTCGAAAAACCATTTTTGGTATATCCTCACCTCTCACATTATGTTGGTGATATCCGAATATCAAATCAATCTTTTAAAAGTAGCTTGCCTCTTGGAGTTGATCAAAAAAGTTGTCAATCCGAGGGAGAGGATACTTGTTCTTAATAGTGACTTTCTTGAGTTGGCGATAATCAATGCACATTGTAAGAGACCCGTCCTTCTTCTTCACAAACAATACCGGAGCACCCCATGGAGAAATACTAGGTCTAATGAAGCCTTTATCTAGTAAGTCCTTGAGTTGAACCTTCAACTCTTTCAATTCGACCGTAGCCATCTGATAAGGATGAATTGAAATGGGGTTGGTTAATGGTAGCAATTCAATACCAATATCAATTTCCCGTTCGGGAGGGATTCTGGGAACATCAGTACGAAAAACCTCCGGAAATTCCCTTACTACGGGGACTAGCCCATTGGGAGGATTTCCGAATTCTAAATCTTAGACACTTACAATGTGGTATAGACAACATTTTGAGATCATTTGACAAGCCTTATGACAAGAGATAATATGAACTCTAGGAATATAATTTCCTCCCTTCCACTCTAAGATGAGTTCATTTGAAAATTGTACTTGACAATTCTTGTTCTACAATCAATGGAAGCAAACCAATCATACAATAAATTCATCCCCAATATGATAATCATAATCAACCATATAAGTTCTACTAATTCAACATGAGTAACTCTATTGGGCAACATTATAGGACAATCTCTATATACCCTCTTTGCAACCACCGACTCACCTACCGGGGTAGTCACCACGAAAGGTTCATTTAGAATATTGGGAAAAATATCAAACTTTTTAGATATTAAGAGAGTAACAAAAGATAATGTAGCACCCGGATCAAGTAAAGAATCAATACAGAAGACTTGTAACATACTAGTAACCACATCGGGAGAACTCTATTGTTCACCCTTAAAGCGAAGTGCATAAAAGTGATTCTTGTTTGGAGAATCCACATTAGAACCATTAGTTTGAGCTTGCCAGCTACCTTTGTATTGCCCCTTTAAATTTGGGAAATCCTTAACCCTGTGGCAACTCTTGCAACACCCAAAGCAATTGTCCATCCCAAAATGGCAATCACTATAATGCTTCTTGCCACACTTTCTACAAGTTGACTTCTTGCTTGGTGAGCTATTACCTCTTCTCTTTTGATACTTAGGGTTAGACAGCCTATCATCATGAGCCTTGGGAAATTTAGTAGGAACTTGATTAGAAAACATCTTCTTGAACCTAGGCTTGTCTTGAATGTCAAGCCTACTCTTAGAAGAACCACCTTCATAAGACTTGGCCTTCTTGGCCTCCCTACTCTTTCTCCTTAGCCTACTCTCTTCCACTTGTTAAGCATGAACCATCAGACGAGATATATTCATATTATCATGAAGAATAGCCAAACGACATTTGTTAACCAAGTCTTTGGACACCCCCGTAAGAAAATGACTCATCTCATCTCTTGGGTTTGATACCAAGGATGGAGCATACTTGGACAATTTAGTGAACTTCAAATACTAGCAGGTACACTCATATCTCCTTCGCGAAGGTTGATGAATTCTTACACCTTAGCTTCCCTCAACTCTCTAGGAAAGAACAGATCACGGAAAGTCCTCTTCAAGATCTCCCAAGTCACCGGAACACCCCTTATTGCCCTATTATCCCTCCATTTCACATACCAAGTTTGGGCCACATCCTTGAGTTGATAGGCCTTCAACTCGGCTTTCTCAATTGAGGTCACGCCCATAGCATAAAGAATCTTACAGACCTCGTTGATGAAATCTTGAGGGTTCTCATCTATCCTCGACCGAAAGAACATAGGTGGACTCATCCAAGTAAAGTCTCTCAAACGAGAGGCCATAGTGTTAGCATGTTGAAGCACTTGAGTTTCAACGTCCCTTTTCACTTGACCGTCATGTCTTTGACTTGAGAAGTGAGTACATTGTCTTGAGAGGTCATTTCTAGGGCCAAATTGAGAAAAGCCTCCCTTATCTCTCCATGGTTCATTTGTGGAGGAACAACCGGAACATGGTCACCCATAGGAACTTCTTCAAGTGGAGGCACTTGTTTGTCTAGTGGAGGCACTTGGTTGTCATTAGCCCCCCACATTTGCCATATATTCCTAGGACCTTCTAGCAGTTGCTCTTCGAGTATTCATACATATAACGATGATACAAGGTTTAGGTTAAAGCACATAATCAGACTCTAGAGGCACGACATAGGAATACAAGAAGATGAGAGTTACTAAGCATCGCATAGTCTCTTATACAGAAATGTGCGCTTCACAAATATGAATAAGAATCTACAAAGACGTGGTTTAATGAGACATCGTTTCTAGGGATATTCAACCTCATGCTCTGATACCAATTTTGTCACATCCGGGAAGTACCCCCTAGACGTAACTGGCATCGTTTTCCTCGGATAGGACTAGGACTAGCCTCTTAGCATTCATCATTACATTCATAGGTTAAAATGCTGAAAATTTAAAAGTTTTCATCTAACTACTTCATGAGGTTTACTTAGACCTCTTGCTTACAGATAATATATTCATATCGAGTATACATATACCCTTTGTATAAGAAGATTACATAGTCTTCTACTTTTATGACACACATATATATAAGATACATAAAATAGTCTTAAAAGGGATGTCTCATATTAAACCATCTAAACTGAGTCAAATCAACATGGGCATAAGCCCTTACACAATATAGAAATGCCACTTAGGGCTTACAACAATATCTTGAAAACAACATGAATGAAAAGATTGTCTTTAGACTATAACAATGTAACATAGGTAGAGTGATAGAAGTGCATCATCCTCGGAACTTGAGGACATAACCACACTTGAAGAATGATTCCAAGACTTCCTTCAAAGTCGTCACGAACCCTTCAACGATCGGAACCTAAAATGTTGGGGAAAATGAGATAAAATGTGGTTAGCACATCAGTTGTACTAAGTATTGAATCATATGCACATACAACATAGAAATCATGCTAAAAAGGGACATTTCAGCATGTTAATTTATCTTGAAAAGCCTTATGCATATTCAAGAATCAATACAATTCAATAGCACATATTCATTAAGTCAAGACCATGTACATCACAAGACCAAAAATACCAAGTCTAGACAAGTCAACATGCATATCAACATAATTGAGCACATAATCAAGACAACTCTATCATCAAGTTATAATATCAACAAGAATGTATAAGAGTTCATAACATCATAACCAAAGCAAGAATATTACTCATGAACCCCCATTAAGTCCACTTTCGCAATTGCTAAGTAAAGCCCCATAACCTCATTCAATCAAGTAAACCTAACAAGAACCGTAAGCAATGCCCACATTATATACTACATCATTACGAGTAACCATCATCATATTTTGGCAATAGAGACCAACCACATGTTCATAAGTGAAACCAATATCACATAGTATCATTAACATGTAAGATCAACATACACATATCATTTACATTTATAAGCACATAAACACGTAAGAACATCCTTCTAGGACTTCCCTCAAGGCTAACTAGTGGAATATATAGGTAGAGTCTCATACCCCTTCCTAGACTAAGCCCTTAGGTCCTCCTAGTTAGAGTTCACTTCATTACTTCATTTTACCTTTGAGAACATCTTGCCTTAACCTACATAGACTAGATGAGCTAACATGGAATCCGGTGTAATGGAACCATACACCGAAAGAAGGCGGATTACTTGCCAAGGTAGTACCAAAACATGAACATAGCATATATGTGGATCCACTAGCTAGTATTCCTATGGGGGCAACATAATTAAAGAACTAAGATATGTAGTTGGGTTCTTCTTTATGCCACATGCATTATAGTCTCCAATCTAATGAGTACATTAGTGATCCTACCTTCCCTATGTTTGAAGGGACACTCCTCACTTCTAGTTTACTCGGTGCTAAGCTAGAGTCCCTTTTGAAATGTCTTCCATTAATAATCATAAGTTAGTTTAGGTCATAGGGTCTACCCCTAATATAGTCATCACCATAGCTCAATAGGAAATGCATGAGGCAAATTCATCACCACCCTTATGTGATTAAATCCTAGCCAACAACTCACAAGCCATAATAAAAGACATTCCAATTCAACATCATACCAATCCTAATCAATCTTATCACAAAGTATACTTCAATATAATTTCATCACTAAACAGAAGTAATCATAATTGAAGTAAAGGACTGAGATCGCAAGACTTACACCAATCTCCTTCATAAGACATCATCCAAGGTTTTCCAATCAACCATCCAATTAAACACAATGGGTGTAATAGCATAACACTATTGTAATAAACACAATAATGAAGTCAATTGAATCACTACACAATAATTCATCACTAGTCCATGACTGAGGGTTAGGGACTTGGGCCAATTTCATGATCTAATCTACAAACTAGATAAATGCATAAAGAACTAGCATAATGGAATAATAAGACATCATAATTTAATCATAATCACCTAAAGAAATCACAAACAAAGAAATTTATAAGATCAAATTCGTAATAGAAGAAAACCCACTTGAAACTCATCTTTTGAAATCAATTTTTTTGGAAGAGCCCTTTGGGAAAAGGAAGCCAATACCGTGTTAATTGATGAATAATTATGGAGAAAAATCCCCCTTCTTTATGACCTTAGACCTTGACCTAGCCCTTCAATGGAGTTCTTCTATTTGGGAGAGAAAAAGAAGAGAGAAGGAAGAGTAATTGGGTTTTGGAAAATATGAGGGTTGGGTTAGTTTAATTAGGATTTGATCTTTATATAAGTCAATAACTAACTTAATTATACCTTCCTTAATCGCTAATTTATTAACTAACCACCTAATTAATTAATTGAACTAACTTAAAACTTGGCAGCAAACAGGGACCCTGACCTTCGAGACCCCGACCTATGTGTCTTAGGTCACTCGAAGGACCTTTGTACCAACCATCCTACAGGTCCGTCGTTTTGGTCAGAGACTGTCCAAAATGGAACCTTTTCCAAAATGGATAAGGGACCATGGACGGTGGCAATTGACGCCCCATCAATTGGACCACGCCTCATCGCGTGCAATTCGTCATTTGCTACTGTCTCAAGACAAATTTTAGCCATAATGCAAGGGTCCTCCTCCAGGATCCTTTTTTTGGTTCTTGGGGAGTCGTACTGTCACATCCAGGGAGTACCCACAAGATGTAGCCGGCGTCGTCGTCCAATTATCAATTTTACAATCATAAATCGATCAATTCATCGATTATTGCCTCCTTGTTGTTTCACCTGTGGCAACATATGTTGTTTTTGTTGTCAAAATGGTAACATATTCGTAATCTGTGGCAACATATAATTACAAAAATGGTTCTTTTTCTGGTTAATTCAATTAAATTGTCACCCATTTCGATATGTAACACCAATATATAGTCCTAGAACATGTCTAGTTAACAAATTATGGTCCTACACAACAGCTTTCATTCGATTATATCAATTACATTTAGAAAGACTATCATCCCACTAGTTCTTCCTACAATGACCTAGTAAATCTATATAATATTTATATAACACCTTTCTATGTCGTTAATCCAAATGTTATAAATTATTTTTATTGCTTAATTATGGTCTAAATCACTAAAATTTTGCCCAAATTATCATTTTTACATTCCTAAATCGATCAATTCGTCGATTATTGCCTCCTTGTTATTTCACTTGTGGCAACATACGTTGTTTTTGTTGTCAAAATGGCGACATATTCTTAATTTGTGGCAACATATAATTATAAAAATGAGTCTTTTTGGGGTTAATTCAATTAAATTATCATCCAATTCGATATGTAACACCAATATATAGTCCTAGAACAAGTCTAGTTAACGAATTATGATCCTACAAAATAGCCTTCATTCGATTAGATCAATTATATTTAGAAAGACAATCATCCCACTAGTTCTTCCTACAATTACCTAGTAAATCTATATAATATTTATATAACACCCTTCTATGTCATTAATCCAAATGTTATAAATTATTTTTATTGCTTAATTATGGTCTAAATCACTAAAATTTGCCAAATTATCATTTTTACATTCCTAAATCGATCAATTCGTCGATTATTGCCTCCTTGTTGTTTCACCTGTGGCAATATACGTTTTTTTTGTTTGTCAAAATGGCAACATATTCGTAATCTGTGCCAACATATAATTATAAAAATAGGTATTTTTTTGAGTTAATTCAATTAAATTGTCACCCAATTTGGTATGTAACATCAATATATATTCCTAAAACATGCCTAGTTAACGAATTATGATCCTAAACAACAACCTTCATCCGATTATATCAATTATATTTAGAAAGACTATCGTCACACTAGTTCTTCCTACAATGACCTAGTAAATCCATATGATAGTTATATAACACCCTTCTATGTCATTAATTCAAATGTTTTAAATTATTTTTATTTTTTAATTATGGTCTAAATCACTAAAATTTTGCCCAAATTATCATTTTTACATTTCAAAATCGATCAATTTATCGATTATTGCCTCCTTGTTATTTCACCTGTGGCAACATACGTTGTTTCTGTTGTCAAAATGGCAACATATTCGTAATCTGTGCCAACATATAATTATAAAAATGAGTCTTTTTTGGGTTAATTCAATTAAATTGTTACCCAATTCGATATGTGACACCAATATATAGTCCTAGAACATGTCTAGTTAACAAATTATGGTCCTAAACAACAGCCTTCATTCGATTATATCAATTATATTTAGAAAGACTATCATCCCACTAGTTTTTCGTACAATGATCTAGTAAATCCATATACTAGTTATATAACAACCTTCTATGTCATTAATCCAAATGTTATAAATTATTTTTATTGCTTAATTATGGTCTAAATCACTAAAGTTTTGCCCAAATTATCATTTTTACATTCCAAAATCGATCAATTTGTCGATTATTGCCTCCTTGTTGTTTCACCTGTGGCAACATACGCTGTTTTTGTTGTCAAAATATCAACATATTCGTAATTTGTGGCAACATATAATTATAAAAATGGGTCTTTTGGGGTTAATTCAATTAAATTGTCATCCAATTCGATCTGTAATACCAATATATAGTCCTAGAACATGTCTAGTTAACAAATTATGGTCATAAACAACAGCCTTCATTCGATTATATCAATTATATTTAGAAACACTATCATCCAACTAGTTCTTCCTACAATGACCTAGTAAATCCATATGATAGTTATATAGCACCCTTCTATGTCGTTAATCCAAATGTTATAAATTATTTTAATTGGTTAATATGGTCTAAATCACTAAAATTTTGCCCAAATTATCATTTTTGCATTCCTAAATCGATCAATTCGTTGATTATTGCCTCCTTGTTGTTTCACCTGTGGCAACATATGTTGTTTCTGTTGTCAAAATGGCAACATATTCTTAATCTTTGGCAACATATAATTATAAAAATGGGTCTTTTGGGGTTAATTCAATTAAATTGTCACCCAATTTGATATGTAACATCAATATATAGTCCTAAAACATGTCTAGTTAACAAATTATGATCCTAAACAACAGCGTTCATTCGATTATATCAATTATATTTAGAAAGACTATCATTCCACTAGTTCTTCCTACAATGACCTAGTAAATCCATATGATAGTTATATAACACCCTTCTATGTCGTTAATCCAAATGTTATAAATTATTTTTATTGCTTATTATGGTCTAAATTACTAAAAATTTGCCCAATTTATCAATTTTACATTAATAAATCGATCAATTCGTCGATTATTGCCTCCTTGTTATTTCACTTGTGGCAACATATGTTGTTTCTGTTGTCAAAATGGCAATATATTCGTAATCTGTGGCAATATATAATTATAAAAATGGGTCTTTTTGGGGTTAATTCAATTAAATTGTCACCCAATTCGATATGTAACACCAATATATAGTCCGAGAACATTTCTAGTTAACAAATTATGGTCCTACACAACAGCCTTCATTCGATTATATCAATTATATTTAGAAAGACTATCATCCCACTAGTTCTTCCTACAATGACCTAGTAAATCTGTATAATATTTTTATAAAACCCTTCTATGTCGTTAATCCAAATGTTATCAATTGTTTTTATTGCTTAATTATGGTCTAAATCACTAAAATTTTGCCCAAATTATCATTTTTACATTTCTAAATCGATCAATTCGTCGATTATTGCCTCGTTGTTGTGTCACCTGTGGCAATATACGTTGTTTCTGTTATTAAAATTGCAACATATTCGTAATCTGTGCCAACATATAATTATAAAAATGAGTTTTTTTGGGTTAATTCAATTACATTGTCACCCAATTAGATATGTGACACCAATATATAGTCCTAGAACATGTCTAGTTAAGAAATTATGGTCCTAAACAACAGCTTTCATTCAATTATATCAATTATATTTAGAAAGACTATCATCCCACTAGTTCTTCCTATAATGACCTAGTAAATCTATATAATATTTTTATAACACCCTTCTATGTCGTTAATCCAAATGTTATAAATTGTTTTTATTGCTTAATTATGCTCTAAATCACTAAAAGTTTGCCCAAATTATCATTTTTACATTCCAAAATCGATCAATTCGTCGATTATTGCCTCCTTGTTGTTTCACCTGTGGCAATATACGTTGTTTCTGTTGTTAAAATGGCAACATATTCGTAATATGTGCCAATATATAATTATAAAAATGAGTCTATTTTGGGTTAATTCAATTAAATTTTCACCAATTAGATATGTGACACCAATATATAGTCCTAGAACATGTGTAGTTAACAAATTATGGTCCTAAACAACATACTTCATTCGATTATATCAATTATATTTAGAAAGACTATCATCCCACTAATTCTTCCTACAATGACCTAGTAAATCCATATAATAGTTATATAACACCCTTCTATGTCATTAATCCAAATGTTAGAAATTATTTTTATTGCTTAATTATGGTCTAAATCACAAAACTTTTGCCCAAATTATCATTTTTACATTCCAAAATTGATCAATTTATCGATTATTGCCACCTTGTTGTTTCACCTGTGGCAACATACGTTGTTTTTATTGTCAAAATATCAACATATTCGTAATCTGTGGCAACATATAATTATAAAAATGGGTTTTTTTGGGGTTAATTCAATTAAATTGTCACCCAGTTCGATATGTAACACCAATATATAGTCCTAGAACATGTCTAGTTAAAAATTATGGTCCTAAACAACAACCTTCATTCGATTATATCAAGATATTTAGAAATACCATCATCCAACTAGTTTTTCTACAATGACCTAGTAAATCCATATGATAGTTATATAACACCCTTCTACGTCGTTAATCCAAATGTTATAAATTATTTTTATTGCTTAATTATGGTCTTAATCACTAAACTTTTGCCCAAATTGTCATTTTTACATTCCTAAATTGATCAATTCGTCGATTATTGCCTCCTAGTTGTTTCAATTGTGGCAACATATGTTGTTTCTGTTGTCAAAATGGCAACATATTCGTAATCTGTGGCAACATATAATTATAAAAATGGATATTTTTGGGATTAATTCAATTAAATTGTCACCCAATTTGATATGTAACACCAATATATAGTCCGAGAACATGTCTAGTTAACAAATTATGGTCCTAAACAACAACCTTCATTTGATTATATCAATTATTTTTAGAAAGACTATCATCACACTAGTTCTTCCTACAATGACCTAGTAAATCCATATGATAGTTATATAACACCCTTCTATGTCGTTAATAAAAATATATAAATTATTTTTATTGCTTAATTATGGTCTATATCACTAAAAGTTTGCCCAAATTATCATTTTTACATTCCTAAATCGATCAATTTGTCAATTATTGCCTCTTTGTTGTTTTTATTATCAAAATGGCAACATATTCGTAATCTGTGGCAACATATAATTATAAAAATGAGTCTTTTGGGGGGTTAATTCAATTAAATTGTCACCCAATTAGATATGTGACACCAATATATAGTCCGAGAACATGTCTAGTTAACAAATCATGGTCCTAAACAATAGCCTTCATTCGATTATATCAATTATATTTAGAAAGACTATCATCCCACTAGTTCTTCCTACAATGACCTAGTAAATCCATATGATAGTTAAATAACACCCTTCTATGTCATTAATCCAAATGTTAAAATTATTTTTATTACTTAATTATGGTCTAAATCACTAAAATTTTGCCCAAATTATCATTTTTACATTCCTAAATCGATCAATTCGTCAATTATTGCCTCCTTGTTGTTTCACTTGTGGCAATATATGTTATTTCTGTTGTCAAAATGGCAACATATTCGTAATATGTGGCAACATATAATTATAAAAATGGTATTTTGGGGTTAATTCAATTAAATTGTCACCCAATTCGATATGAACACCAATATATAGTCCGAGAACATGTCTAGTTAACAAATTATGGTCCTAAACAACAACCTTCATTCGATTATATCAATTATATTTAGAAAGACTATCATCCCACTAGTTCTTCCTACAATGACCTAGTAAATCCATATGATAGTTATATAACACCCTTCTATGTCATTAATCCAAATGTTATAAATTATTTTTATTGCTTAATTATGGTCTAAATCACTAAAATTTTGCCCAAATTATCATTTTTACATTCCTAAATCAATCAATTCGTCGATTATTGCCTCATTGTTGTTTCACCTGTGGCAACATATGTTGTTTTTGTTGTCAAAATGGCGACATATTCTTAATCTGTGGCAACATATAATTATAAAAATGGGTCTTTTTGAGGTTAATTCAATTAAATTATCACCCAATTCGATATGTAACAATATATAGTCCTAGAACATGCCTAGTTAACAAATTATGGTCCTAAACAACAGCCTTCATTCGATTATATCAATTATATTTAGAAAGACTATCATTCCACTAGTTCTTCCTACAATGACCTAGTAAGTCCATATGATAGTTATATAACACCCTTCTATGTCGTTAATCCAAATGTTATAAATATATTTTTATTGCTTATTATTGTCACGACCCGAATGCACCCCCTAAAACTTAGGGAAACCTTCGAATCATGACCGGGCGTACTTGACCCCTTTGGGGTCTCGTACAAGTCCTCTAACTAGCATTCATAACATAAAGCATGAAAAGTAGTGCGGAATTAAATCTTTTTACGATAATAATAAAAGAAGAGTCTTTTTATAATTTCTAGGGTCACCGGGCAATTCGATATGTACACCCAAACACTTATAGTTCCGAGAACATTTCTAGTTAACAAATTATGTCTACACACAGCCTTCATTCGATTATATCAATTATATTTAGAAAGACTATCATCCACTAGTTCTTCCTACAATGACCTAGTAAATCTGATAATATTTTTATAAAACCCTTCTATGTCGTTAATCCAAATTATATTGTGTTTATTGCTTATTATGTCTAAATCACTAAAATTTTGCCAAATTATCATTTTTACATTTCTAATCGATCAATTCGTCGATTATTGCCTCGTTGTTGTGTCACCTGTGGCAATATACGTTTTTCTGTTATTAAAATTGCAACATATTCGTAATCTGTGCCAACATATAATTATAAAATGAGTTTTTTTGGTTAATTCAATTACATGTCACCCAATTAGATATTGTGACACCAATATATAGTCTAGAACATGTCTAGTTAAGAAATTATGGTCTAACAACAGCTTTCATTCAATTATATCAATTATATTAGAAAGACTATCATCCACTAGTTTTTCCTATAATGACCATATAATCTATATAATATTTTTATAACACCCTTCTATGTCGTTAATCCAAATGTTATAAATGTTTTTTATTGCTTAATTATGCTCTAAATCATAAAATTTGCCCAAATTATCATTTTTACATTCAAAATCGATCAATTCGTCGATTATTGCCTCTTGTTGTTTCACCTGTGGCAATATACGTTGTTTCTGTTGTTAAAATGGCAACATATTCGTAATATGTGCCAATATTAATTATAAAAATGAGTCTATTTGGGTTAATTCAATTAATTTTCAGCCAATTTAGTATATGTGCACCAATGATATATGTCCTTTATTTTTAATTATGGTCTAAATCACTAAAATTTTGCCCAAATTATCATTTTTACATTTCAAAATCGATCAATTTATCGATTATTGCCTCCTTGTTATTTCACCTGTGGCAACATACGTTGTTTCTGTTGTCAAAATGGCAACATATTCGTAATCTGTGCCAACATATAATTATAAAAATGAGTCTTTTTTGGGTTAATTCAATTAAATTGTTACCCAATTCGATATGTGAACAATATATAGTCCTAGAACATGTCTATGTAACAAATTATGGTCCTAAACACAGCCTTCATTCGATTATATCAATTATATTTAGAAAGACTATCATCCCACTAGTTTTTCGTACAATGATCTAGTAAATCCATATACTAGTTATATAACAACCTTCTATGTCATTAATTCAAATGTTATAATTATTTTTATTGCTTAATTATGGTCTAAATCACTAAAGTTTTGCCCAAATTATCATTTTTTACATTCCAAAATCGATCAATTTGTCGATTATTGCCTCTTGTTGTTTCACCTGTGGCAACATACGCTGTTTTTTGTTGTCAAAATACAACATATTCGTAATTTGTGGCAACATATAATTATAAAATGGTCTTTTTGGGGTTAATTCAATTAAATTGTCACCAATTCGATCTGTAATACCAATATATAGTCCTAGAACATGTCTAGTTAACAAATTATGGTCCTAAACAACAGCCTTCATTCGATTATTATCAATTATATTTAGAAACACTATCATCCAACTAGTTCTTCCTACAATGACCTAGTAAATCCATATGATAGTTTATAGACCCTTCTATGTCGTTAATCCAAATGTTATAAATTATTTTAATTGGTTAATATGGTCTAAATCACTAAAATTTTGCCCAAATTATCATTTTTGCATTCCTAAATCGATCAATTCGTTGATTATTGCCTCCTTGTTGTTTCACCTGTGGCAACATACGTGTTGTTTCTGTTGTCAAAATGGCAACATATTCTTAATCTTTGGCAACATATAATTATAAAAATGGGTCTTTTGGGGTTAATTCAATTAAATTGTCACCCAATTTGATATGTAACATCAATATATCAGTCCTAAAAATGTCTAGTTAACAAATTATGATCCTAAACAACAGCGTTCATTCGATTATATCAATTATATTTAGAAAGACTATCATCCACTAGTTCTTCCTACAATGACCTAGTAAATCCATATGATAGTTATATACACCCCTTCTATGTCGTTAATCCAATGTTATAAATTATTTTATTGCTTATTATGGTCTAAATTACTAAAAATTTGCCCAATTTATCAATTTTTACATTAATAAATCGATCAATTCGTCGATTATATTCCTTGTGGACACAACTGTTGTTTCTGTTGTGTCAAAATGGCAATATTCGTAATCTGTGCAATATATAATTATAAAAATGGGTCTTTTTGGGGTTAATTCAATTAAATTGTCACCAATTCGATATGTAACACCAATATATAGTCCGAGAACATTTCTAGTTAACAAATTATGGTCCTACACAGCAGCCTTCATTCGATTATATCAATTATATTTAGAAAGACTATCATCCCACTAGTTCTTCCTACAATGACCTAGTAAATCTGTATAATATTTTTATAAAACCCTTCTATGTCGTTAATCCAAATGTTATAAATTGTTTTTATTGCTTAATTATGGTCTAAATCACTAAAATTTTGCCCAAATTATCATTTTTACATTTCAAAATCGATCAATTCGTCGATTATTGCCTCGTTGTTGTTTCACCTGTGGCAATATACGTTGTTTCTGTTGTTAAAATTGCAACATATTCGTAATCTGTGCCAACATATAATTATAAAAATGAGTTTTTTTGGGTTAATTCAATTACATTGTCACCCAATTAGATATGTGACACCAATATATAGTCCTAGAACATGTCTAGTTAAGAAATTATGGTCCTAAACAACAGCTTTCATTCGATTATATCAATTATATTCAGAAAGACTATCATCCCACTAGTTCTTCCTATAATGACCTAGTAAATCTATATAATATTTTTATAACACCCTTCTATGTCGTTAATCCAAATGTTATAAATTGTTTTTATTGCTTAATTATGCTCTAAATCACTAAAATTTTGCCCAAATTATCATTTTTTCATTCCAAAATCGATCAATTCGTCGATTATTGCCTCCTTGTTGTTTCACCTGTGGCAATATACGTTGTTTCTGTTGTTAAAATGGCAACATATTCGTAATATGTGCCAATATATAATTATAAAAATGAGTCTATTTTGGGTTAATTCAATTAAATTTTCACCAATTAGATATGTGACACCAATATATAGTCCTAGAACATGTCTAGTTAACAAATTATGGTCCTAAACAACATACTTCATTCGATTATATCAATTATATTTAGAAAGACTATCATCCCACTAATTCTTCCTACAATGACCTAGTAAATCCATATAATAGTTATATAACACCCTTCTATGTCATTAATCCAAATGTTAGAAATTATTTTTATAGCTTAATTATGGTCTAAATCACAAAACTTTTGCCCAAATTATCATTTTTACATTCCAAAATTGATCAATTTATCGATTATTGCCACCTTGTTGTTTCACCTGTGGCAACATACGTTGTTTTTATTGTCAAAATATCAACATATTCGTAATCTGTGGCAACATATAATTATAAAAATGGGTTTTTTTGGGGTTAATTCAATTAAATTGTCACCCAGTTCGATATGTAACACCAATATATAGTCCTAGAACATGTCTAGTTAAAAAATTATGGTCCTAAACAACAGCCTTCATTCGATTATATCAATTATATTTAGAAATACTATCATCCAACTAGTTTTTTCTACAATGACCTAGTAAATCCATATGATAGTTATATAACACCCTTCTACGTCGTTAATCCAAATGTTATAAATTATTTTTATTGCTTAATTATGGTCTAAATCACTAAACTTTTGCCCAAATTGTCATTTTTACATTCCTAAATTGATCAATTCGTCGATTATTGCCTCCTAGTTGTTTCAATTGTGGCAACATATGTTGTTTCTGTTGTCAAAATGGCAACATATTCGTAATCTGTGGCAACATATAATTATAAAAATGGATATTTTTGGGATTAATTCAATTAAATTGTCACCCAATTTGATATGTACCACCAATATATAGTCCGAGAACATGTCTAGTTAACAAATTATGGTCCTAAACAACAACCTTCATTTGATTATATCAATTATTTTTAGAAAGACTATCATCACACTAGTTCTTCCTACAATGACCTAGTAAATCCATATGATAGTTATATAACACCCTTCTATGTCGTTAATAAAAATATATAAATTATTTTTATTCCTTAATTATGGTCTATATCACTAAAAGTTTGCCCAAATTATCATTTTTACATTCCTAAATCGATCAATTTGTCAATTATTGCCTCTTTGTTGTTTTTATTATCAAAATGGACACATATTCGTAATCTGTGGCAACATATAATTATAAAAATGAGTCTTTTGGGGGGTTAATTCAATTAAATTGTCACCCAATTAGATATGTGACACCAATATATAGTCCGAGAACATGTCTAGTTAACAAATCATGGTCCTAAACAATAGCCTTCATTCGATTATATCAATTATATTTAGAAAGACTATCATCCCACTAGTTCTTCCTACAATGACCTAGTAAATCCATATGATAGTTAAATAACACCCTTCTATGTCATTAATCCAAATGTTAAAATTATTTTTATTACTTAATTATGGTCTAAATCACTAAAATTTTGCCCAAATTATCATTTTTACATTCCTAAATCGATCAATTCGTCAATTATTGCCTCCTTGTTGTTTCACTTGTGGCAATATATGTTATTTCTGTTGTCAAAATGGCAACATATTCGTAATATGTGGCAACATATAATTATAAAAATGGGTATTTTGGGGGTTAATTCAATTAAATTGTCACCCAATTCGATATGAAACACCAATATATAGTCCGAGACATGTCTAGTTAACAAATTATGGTCCTAAACAACAACCTTCATTCGATTATATCAATTATATTTAGAAAGACTATCATCCCACTAGTTCTTTCTACAATGACCTAGTAAATCCATATGATAGTTATATAACACCCTTCTATGTCATTAATCCAAATGTTATAAATTATTTTTATTGCTTAATTATGGTCTAAATCACTAAAATTTTGCCCAAATTATCATTTTTACATTCCTAAATCAATCAATTCGTCGATTATTGCCTCATTGTTGTTTCACCTGTGGCAACATATGTTGTTTTTGTTGTCAAAATGGCGACATATTCTTAATCTGTGGCAACATATAATTATAAAAATGGGTCTTTTTGAGGTTAATTCAATTAAATTATCACCCAATTCGATATGTAACACTAATATATAGTCCTAGAACATGCCTAGTTAACAAATTATGGTCCTAAACAACAGCCTTCATTCGATTATATCAATTATATTTAGAAAGACTATCATTCCACTAGTTCTTCCTACAATGACCTAGTAAGTCCATATGATAGTTTTATAACACCCTTCTATGTCGTTAATCCAAATGTTATAAATTATTTTTATTGCTTATTATTGTCACGACCCGAAAGCACCCCCTAAAAGTTAGGGAAACCTTCGAATCATGACCGGGCGTACTTGACCCCTTTGGGGTCTCGTACAAGTCCTCTAACTAGCATTCATAACATAAAGCATGAAAAGTAGTGCGGAATTAAATCTTTTTACGATAATAATAAAAGAAGGAGTCTTTTTATAATTTCTAGGAAATCTTATCGTTTCAAGCCGACTTAAACACACAACTTGGAATCTTAGGGACACGGCCTTTTACAATAAAAGTAAATACATTTTTAAGTCTTAATTAAGAAACATAAAACTATGTCCTCGAATATATGAGGACATACCCAATTCTTGAGAGATAGAATTCCCAAGCTTCAACTCCGATCCTCCAAAAGGCTTCCAACCTATACTCATAAGGTATATAAAAGTATGGGGTTAGTACAACAATGTACTAAGTATGGCATATCCAAAAACATACAAAAAGGGACATTTTAGTAAAAATAACTTTTAATGCAATCTAAAGCAATATTCATGAATCTAGAAACAAACCAACATAAGAATCGACAATCAACACTTTATGGCAACTTTACCAAAACTTAGAGTAATCAAAAGGAACATTTCAATGAACTTACTAAACTTACAATGACAATTGAATAAAGCATCACAGTGAATATATTGGATTCTTACAATGAAGACCTTACAGTGATTGGTACGGTCCAAGTCATATGAACTCTTTTTCCTTTGAAGTTGTCCTAACCCAAGGTTATCCTAAGACTCCCTAAAGTGAACTAAGAAGGGATTTTCATTACACCTCCCTTCAAAGCACACCAAAGTGACCCTTAAAACTACCAAATCTTAGGCTTACTTCGTTGGAAATCAAATCCATGCCCTTGGCTAACATATGCAAAACACTCATGGAAATATAGGTCATACCAAGTGCAATGTGAGAGTAGCATCCCATATTACCACTACCACTTAGTACTCCTAATGGATTCCTTTTACTCAAGTACTCCACAATAATCCTCCATAACACTACACCATAGTACTTATTCACACATACTTCATGAAGGTACTCTTCTCCCATAGTAGGTATAGGTCACACCAAGTACAATGTGATAATAGCATCCCATACTACTACTCCCACTCAATGCTCCTACTCGGTAACTAATGTGGATTGAGCACTTCACGACATACATACACCAATTCAACAATATACAAGATAATTAGTTTCAAATCAATTCTTTGTGGGAGTTAGCTTAACCGACAAAGACCATGAGAGCTAGACATGGAATCCCGATATTAACCCCTATCGGATGAGGGATCCTTACTTGCCTAGTGTAAGGTCATGCTTCTTAGCGTTTACATGGCTTTTCAAATAGCTACACCTATGCGGGCACATAGTTAAGGGATAAGGAGATTGCTACTAAGTAACTCACTCTCTACTAACGAGGAGTACTCATCTCAAGAGGTACTTTGGATTACAACATCTCAACTTACGAAGTGCAATCCACCTCACCTTCATATCCTCTCGGTGCTAGGCATAACTCCCCACGGATTTCTCAACATAATAGTCTATCTTAGAAAGCTCACTAGGAATGGAAAGGTTGCTACTAGACACTACATCTCAACTCACGAAGTGTGTCCACCTCAAGATTCCCCTATTTTGCTCAACTTGGCATAATACAAATCTTAAAAGAGTGTGTGTGTACATGTGCACACCTTGCATATAAGCATCGCTTCATTATCATCAAGTTTACACATACTTTAACCTTAATTCATCAATTACACACTCTACATGCTTCTCATAATCATACACTTCATTTAGACATAAACTAGGTCAAACATGCAATTCAAGCTACATCAAACACAATACAAGACCCATTTCTCATATATCTTCATTTCACATATTAGACCTTCAATATCACATACTCAAAACATACTAAGTAACATCAAGTTCATCAATTAGCACCGCCACCCATAAGGTGGACCATACCACTCAAATAGCAATTCATAATAAGAAATATACATGAGAGCAACTCATCAACAAATCAAACCATCATCACCCATAAGCAATTTATCAATATTCACCATATTAAAGCCCTTAGGGCAGTAGCTACACCAACATGACATACACAAGAAGACCCAAGTTCATACCTTACTCAAATCATGCTCACATAACCCATTTTCAAGCCAAAAGTTGAAGTATGCATATACAAGAGTTTCATGGAGTTTTTAACATCAAAATCATCAATTCAAACCAAGATAAATACATTTAAACCATTAGAACTTAAATACAAGAAGACCCATACTAGAAATCAAAGTTAGAAGAAGTTTGAGTTTAGAAACCCTTTTGAAAACCATTTTGGAAATTGGCTTCTTGAATCAAAAGATATTCAAGAATGGATACCATACCTCACTAACAAGCCAAATCCAAGAGTTTTTGATGAAATGACATGTCCAACCATCCCTCCTATCCTTCCTTGACCTCTAGCTTTCAATGGAGTCTTGGAGAGAGTTTCTTTAGAGAGAGAGAGTTGAATTTAGAAGTGAGGGGGTGTTGTCTAGGTCTAGGGTTTAAAACTCATTTAATATACCCAAAAATCCCTTAACAAACCGTCCAAACTCTTATTTAGACGTGGGGTGAATTTACAAGTTCACCCCTAACTTGGCAGAAAAATCTGCGCACAGGGACAGACTTGCGACGACCTGCTTGTGACGGGGCGTCATGGGTGCAACGGCCCGTCCTGACCATCCGTTGCAAACTTCAGAGGCTTGCCAAGGGTCCCCTCTACACCCTTGAACAAGTCCCTCACGACGGAACCTTGTGACGGGGCGTCAAAGCCAGGACTGGCCGTCGACTGCTCCGTCGCCAAGGCTGCCTGGTATAGCCTGCTTACCAGGTTTTGGGTCATTCCTCAAGGACCCTTCGATGGTCCTTGGGGATAATTTTCCGGACGTTTCCAACACAAATATGATCATCTATAAGTTTAACACCTCTCACACGAATTTCATCCAAAACGAACACATAAAACTCGACGAAACTCGTCTAGACGTACAAGGTCGACTCAAGGCATATCTTTCGAATGCCTTGGACGTTCTTGGTCGTTTGACCTCCAAACTTCACAAAACTTTGCACACTGCCTAAGGACACTAAACTAACTCCATTTAACTTAGAATCAACTCAAGAAACAATCATGAGGCTCTAGTTCACCTTAGTTCAGTTTGGGGCGTTATATTCTCCCCCACTTGCAATAACATTCGTCCTCGAATGACACTTAATTATTTTTTTAAGAACAACAAGGACTCTCTTAGCATCATATAATTCACTTAGATCATGATCAAAACACCAAAAATCAAAGCATCAATTAGGAAGGAACATCATTTCACACTTTCAACACTTATCAACATAGACAACTTTTGCCAAACTCACAAAGTCAGAACTCAACCTTAAACTTCTTTTATGGAGGAACTACCTTCTCCAACATTAAACATGCTCATATACAACAATTTTGCACATATTTAAACTTCAATTAAGGCAAGGCAAATTTTTCTCAAATTGCAAATTTTTTTCACAGTGAACATTCAATGTAACACTGCCAAACATACAAAACTTTCAAAATTCTACTCTTTGAGAAATTTATCAAGATGACATGATCATATGGACTATAAAACCATATAAACTCATTTCATAACACAAAAGCAACAATAACAAAGAGTTGAGACTTACCGAAACCATCAATCCGGATTAACTATCCTTTCTAGCCCCCATCCCATAGGAAGGGTTCTTCTTGGGAGCATTAGGATCTAGGGAAGCTTGATTGACATCTCTCCCCCTTGATTTAAGGTTTGGGCAGTCCCTCATCTTGTGGCCTTTATTACCACATGCAAAACAATCATCCGTTCCGGCAAGACACTTACCCCCATGTTGCTTGCCACAAGTAGGGCACCTAGCCCTTTCATAGGAATGACCACCACCTTGAGAAGATTGATTTGGAGACCTATCCTTGTTTCCCATAGAAGAATCTTGGGGATAAAACCTCTCCTTAGGCCTTTGGTGACTAGAATCATCCGACCTAGGTCTCTTGCCCTCTTGCCTTATCTCCCTAATTTTGGACTCCTCAATTTGTTGTGCATAAACCATGAGCCTAGAGATATCCATGTCATTAAGAAGCATAGCCGTACGACACTCTTTTTCCACCAAGCTAGACACGCCCATCACAAACTTGTTCATCCTAGCCCTAGGGTTGGCTACCATGGTTGGGGCATACTTAGAGAGTTGGGTGAATTTGAGAGAGTACTCTTGCACACTCATTCCCCCTTGACGAAGGTTCATGAATTCAACCATCTTCTTCTCCCTCCACTCTAAAGGAAAGAATCTATCTAGGAAAGCCTCTTTGAATTCCTCCCAATCAACCGGTCCTCTTTCTAAGGGTCTCTCACCCCTCCATTGCTCATACCACACTTGAGCAACATCCTTAAGTTGGTAAGCGGCCAATTCCGCTTTCTCCCTAGGGGTCACACCCATAGCATCTACCACCTTGAAAACCTCATCTATGAAGCCTTGTGGATCTTCATCCACCTTAGTGCCATGAAAAGTAGGAGGGTTCATCCTCATAAAATCCCGAATCCTAGAAGCGGGAGTACTAGCATTTGGTTGGGGCCTATCTCCTAGGTTAGCTTGCCCCCCAAAGTGATTGTTGACAACTTGAGCTTGAGCCGTCATGAGTTGGGTCAAGTTCATTAGGGAAGCCCTCAACTCCGCATTAGTCATATCACCCTCAACAAAAGGAGCTTGAGGCATAGGAGGCACTTGAGGGCCTTGAGGTTCCGGAGGCACTTGAGGTTCTTGAAGAAGAACCTCCTCATTTTCCTCCCCTAAGCCAACAATAGGAACTTGGTCAACACCGGGAAGGACTCTCTCATTTGGTACACCTCCCTCCTCCCTTCTAGCGGTCGATCTCCTCGTATTCATGTCCTAAAAACACAAAAATAAGAGGTTGAGAATAGACACCTTATATACTCGACTCTAAGGCACGATACGAGAATACAGAAGAAAGTGAAACTTCTAGCATCCTATAGCCTCTTGTCCATGGATGTGTCGCGACTCACACCAATGACCAAGATACTACTAGATGTGGCTTGTGAGACTTTCAGACCTTAAACTATTTCCCAAAACCTTATGCTCTGATACCAAGTCCGTCACGACCCGAAAGCACCCCCTAAAAGTTAGGGAAACCTTCGAATCATGACCGGGCGTACTTGACCCTTTGGGGTCTCGTACAAGCCCTATAACTAGCATTCATAACATAAAGCATGAAAAGTAGTGCAGAATTAAAATTTTCACGATAATAATAATAAAAGGAGTCTTTTTATAAATACTAGGAAATCTTATCGTCACAAGCCAACTTAAACACACAACTTGGAATCTTAGGGACACGGCCCTTTACAATAAAAGTAAATACATTTTTAAGTCTTAATTAAGAAATTAAGAAACATAAAACTATGTCCTCGAATATATGAGGACATACCCAATTCTTGAGAGATAGAATTCCCAAGCTTCAACTCTGATCCTCCAAAAGGCTTCCAACCTATACTCATAAGTTATATAAAAGTATGGGGTTAGTACAACAATGTACTAAGTATGGAATATGCAAAAACATACAAAAAGGGACATTTTAGTAAAAATAACTTTTAATGCAATCTAAAGCAATATTCATGAATCTAGAAACAAACCAACATAAGAATCGACAATCAACACTTTATGGCAACTTTACCAAAACTTAGAGTAATCAAAAGGAACATTTCAATGAACTTACTAAACTTACAATGACAATTGAATAAAGCATCACAGTGAATATATTGGATTCTTACAATGAAGACCTTACAGTGAATGGCACGGTCCAAGTCATATGAACTCTTTTCCTTTGAAGTTGCCCTAACCCAAGGTTATCCTAAGACTCCCTAAGGTGAGCTAAGAAGGGATTTTCATTACACCTCCCTTCAAAGCACACCAAAGCGACCCTTAAAACTACCAAATCTTAGGCTTACTTTGTTGGAAATCAAATCCACGCCCTTGGCTAACATATGCAAAACACTCATGGAAATATAGGTCATACCAAGTGCAATGTGAGAGTAGCATCCCATACTACCACTCCCACTTAGTACTCCTACTGGATTCCATTTACTCAAGTACTCCACAATAATCCTCCATAACACTACACCATAGTACTTATTCACACGGACTTCATGAAGGTACTCTTCTCCCATAGTAGGTATAGGTCACACCAAGTGCAATGTGAGAATAGCATCCCATACTACTACTCCCACTCAATGCTCCTACTCGGTAACTAATGTGGATTGAGCACTTCACGACATACATACACAAATTCAATAATATACAATATAATTAGTTTCAAATCAATTCTTTGTGGGAGTTAGCTTAACCGACAAAGACTATGAGAGCTAGACATGGAATCCCGATATTAACCCCTATCGGATGAGGGATCCTTACTTGCCTAGTGTAAGGTCATGCTTCTTAGCGTTTACATGGCTTTTCCAATAGCTACACCTATGCGGGCACATAGTTAAGGGATAAGGAGATTGCTACTAAGTAACTCACTCTCTACTAACGAGGAGTACTCATCTCAAGAGGTACTTTGGATTACAACATCTCAACTCACGAAGTGCAATCCACCTCACCTTCATATTCTCTCGGTGCTAGGCATAACTCCCCACGAATTTCTCAACATAATAGTCTATCTTAGAAAGCTCACTAGGAATGGAGAGGTTGCTACTAGACACTACATCTCAACTCACGAAGTGTGTCCACCTCAAGATTCCCCTTTTTTGCTCAACTTGGCATAATACAAATCTTAAAAGAGTGTGTGTGTTTACATGTGCACACCTTGCATATAAGCATCGCTTCATTATCATCAAGTTCTACACATACTTTAACCTTAATTCATCAATTTACACACTCTACATGCTTCTCATAATCATACACTTCATTTAGACATAAACTAGGTCAAACATGCAATTCAAGCTACATCAAACACAATACAAGACTCATTTCCCATATATCTTCATTTCACATATTAGACCTTCAAGATCACATACTCAAAACATACTAAGTAACATCAAGTTCATCAATTAGCACCGCCACCCATAAGGTGGACCATACCACTCAAATAGCAATTCATAATAAGAAATATACCATGAGAGCAACTCATCAACAAATCAAACCATCATCACCCATAAGCAATTTATCAATATTCCACCATATTAAAGCCTTTAGGGCAGTAGCTACACCAACATGACATACACAAGAAGACCCAAGTTCATACCTTACTCAAATCATGCTCACATAACCCATTTTCAAGCCAAAAGTTGAAGTATGCATATACAAGAGTTTCATGGAGTTTTTAACATCAAAATCATCAATTCAAACCAAGATAAATATATTTAAACCATTAGAACTTAAATACAAGAAGACCCATACTAGAAATCAAAGTTAGAAGAAGTTTGAGTTTAGAAACCCTTTTGAAAACCATTTTGGAAATTGGCTTCTTGAATCAAAAGATATTCAAGAATGGATACCATACCTCACTAAGCAAGACAAATCCAAGAGTTTTTGATGAAAAGACACGTCCAACCAGCCCTCCTATCCTTCCTTGAGCTCTAGCTTTCAATGGAGTCTTGGAGAGAGTTTCTTTAGAGAGAGAGAGTTGAATTTAGAAGTGAGGGGTCTTGTCTAGGTCTAGGGTTTAAAACTCATTTAATATACCGAAAAATCCCTTAACAAACCGTCCAAACTCTTATTTAGACGTGGGGTGAATTTACAAGTTCACCCCTAACTTGGCAGAAAAATCTGCGCACAGGGACAGACTTGCGACGACCTGCTTGTGACGGGGCGTCACGGGTGCAACGGCCCGTCCTGACCATCCGTTGCAAACTTCAAAGGCTTGCCAAGGGTCCCCTCTACACCCTTGAACAAGTCCCCCACGACGGAACCTTGTGACGGGGCGTCATAGCCAGGACTGGCCGTCGACTGCTCCGTCGCCAAGGCTGCCTGGGACAGCCTGCTTACCAGGTTTTGGGTCCTTCCTCAAGGACCCTTCGATTGTCCTTGGGGATAATTTCCCGGACGTTTCAACACAAATATGATCATCTATAAGTTTAACACCTCTCAATGAATTTCATCCAAAACAAACACATAAAACTCGACGAAACTCGGCTAGACGTACAAGGTCGACTCAAGGCATATCTTTCGAATGCCTTGGACGTTCTTGGTCGTTTGACCTCCAAACTTCACGAAACTTTGCACACTGCCTAAGGACATTAAACTAACTCCGTTAAACTTAGAATCAACTCAAGAAACAATCATGATGCTCTAGTTCACCTTAGTTCGTTTTAGGGCGTTATAATTATGGTCTAAATCACTAAAAATTTGCAAAAATTATCAATTTTACATTCATAAATCGATCAATTCGTCGATTATTGCCTCCTTGTTGTTTCACCTATCGCAACATATATTGTTTCTGTTGTCAAAATGGAAATATATTCGTAATTTGTGGCAACATATAATTATAAAAATGGGTCTTTTTCGGGTTAATTAAATTAAATTATCACCCAATTCGATATGTAACACCAATATATAGTCCTAGAACATGTCTTGTTAACAAATTATGGTCCTAAACAACAACCTTCATTTGATTATATCAATTATATTTAGAAAGACTATCATCCCACTAGTTCTTCCTACAATGACCTAGTAAAACCATATGATAGTTATATAACACCCTTCTATGTCGTTAATCAAAATATATAAATTATTTTTATTGCTTAATTATGGTCTAAATCACTAAAATTTTGCCCAAATTATCATTTTTGCATTCCTAAATCGATCAATTCGTCGATTATTGTCTCCTTGTTGTTCCACCTGTGGCAACATATGTTGTTTATGTTGTCAAAATGGCAATATATTCTTAATATGTGGCAACATATAATTATAAAAATGGATCTTTTTGGGTTAATTCAATTAAATTATCAACCAATTTGATATGTAACATCAATATATAGTCCTAAAACATGCCTAGTTAACAAATTATGGTCCTAAACAACAGCCTTTATTCGATTATATCAATTATATTTAGAAAGACTATCATCCCACTAGTTCTTCCTACAATGGCCTAGTAAATCCATATAATAGTTATATAACACCCTTCTATGTCGTTAATCCAATTGTTATAAATAATTTTTATTGCTTAATTATGGTCTAAATCACAAAACAATTGCCCAAATTTTCATTTTTACATTCCTAAATCGGTCAATTCGTCGATTATTGCCTCCTAGTTGTTTCAATTGTGGCAAACATATGTTGTTTCTGTTGTCAAAATGGCAACATATTTGTAATCTGTGGCAACATATAATTATAAAAATTGGTATTTTTGGGTTTGATTCAATTAAATTGTCACCCAATTCGATATGTAACACCAATATATAGTCCGAGAACATGTCTAGTTAACAAATTATGGTCCTACACAACAACCTTCATTTGATTATATCAATTATTTTTAGAAAAACTATCATCCCACTAGTTCTTCCTACAATGACCTAGTAAATCCATATGCTAGTTATATAACATCCTTCTATGTCGTTAATCAAAATATATAAATTATTTTTATTGCTTAATTATGGTCTACATCACTAAAAGTTTGCCCAAATTATCATTTTTACATTACTAAATCGATCAATTTGTCGATTATTGTCTCCTTGTTGTTTCACCTTTGGCAACATACGTTGTTTTTATTGTCAAAATATCAACATATTCGTAATCTGTGGCAACATATAATTATAAAAATGGGTTTTTTGGGGTTAATTCAATGAAACTGTCACCCAATTCGATACGTAACACCAATATATAGTCCTTGAACATGTCTAGTTAACAAATTATGGTCCTAAACAACAGCCTTCATTCGATTATATCAATTATATTTCGAAAGACTATCATCCAACTAGTTCTTCCTACAATGACCTAGTAAATCCATATGATAGTTATATAGCACCCTTCTATGTCGTTAATTCAAATGTTATAAATTATTTTAATTGCTTAATTATGGTCTAAATCACTAAAATTTTGCCCAAATTATCATTTTTGCATTCCTAAATCGATTAATTCGTCGATTATTGCCTCCTTGTTGTTTCACCTGTGGCAACATATGTTGTTTTTATTGTCAAAATGGCAACATATTCTTAATCTGTGGCAACATATAATTATAAAAATGGGTATTTTGGGATTAATTCAATTAAATTGTCATCCAATTTGATATGTAACATCAATATATAGTCCTAAAACATGCCTAGTTAACAAATTATGGTCCTAAATAACAACCTTCATTCGAATATATCAATTATATTTAGAAAGACTATCATTCCACAAGTTATTCCTACAATGACCTAGTTAATCCATATGATAGTTATATAACACCCTTCTATGTCGTTAATCCAAATGTTATAAATTATTTTAATTGCTTAATTATGTTCTAAATCACTAAAATTTTGCCCAAATTATCATTTTTACATTCCTAAATCGATCAATTCGTCGATTATTGCCTCCTTGTTGTTTCACTTGTGGCAACATATGTTGTTTCTGTTGTCAAAATGGCAACATATTTGTAATCTGTGGCAACATATAATTATAAAAATGAGTATTTTTGGGATTAATTCAATTAAATTGTCATCTAATTTGATATGTAACACCAATATATAGTCCGAGAACATGTCTAGTTAACAAATTATGGTCCTAAACAACAACCTTCATTTGATTATATAAATTATTTTTAGAAAGACTATCATCCCACTATTTCTTCCTACAATGACCTAGTAAATCCATATGCTAGTTATATAACACCTTTTATGTCGTTAATAAAAATATATAAATTAATTTTATTACTTAATTATGGTCTACATCACTAAAATTTTGCCCAAATTATCATTTTTACATATCTAAATCGATCAATTTGTCGATTATTGCCTCTTTGTTGTTTCACTAGTGGCAACATACGTTGTTTCTGTTGTCAAAATGGCAACATATTCGTAATCAGTGCCAAAATATAATTATAAAAATGAGTCTTTTGGAGGGTTAATTCAATTAAATTGCCACCCAATTAGATATGTGACACCAATATATAGTTCTAGAACATGTCTAGTTAACAAATTATGGTCCTAAACAATAGACTTCATTCGATTATATCAATTATATTTAGAAAGAATATCATTCCACTAGTTCTTCCTACAATGACCTAGTAAATCCATATGATAGTTAAATAACACCCTTCTATGTCATTAATCCAAAGGTTATAAATTATTTTTATTGCTTAATTATGGTCTAAATCACAAAAAATTTCCCAAATTATCATTTTTACATTCCTAAATCGATCAATTCGTCGATTATTGCCTCCTTGTTGTTTCATTTGTGGCAACATATGTTATTTCTGTTGTCAAAATGGCAACATATTCTTAATCTGTGGCAACATATAATTATAAAAATAGGTATTTTGGAAGTTAATTCAATTAAATTATCACCCAATTCGATATGTAACACCAATATATAGTCCGAGAACATGTCTAGTTAACAAATTAAGGTCCTAAACAACAGTCTTCATTCGATTATATCAATTATATTTAGAAAGACTATCATCCTACTAGTTTTTCCTACAATGACCTAGTAAATTCATATGATAGTTATATAACACCCTTGTATGTCGTTAATCCAAATGTTATAAATTATTTTTATTGCTTAATTATGGTCTAAATCACTAAAATTTTGCCCAAATTATCATTTTTATACTCCTAAATCAATCAATTCGTCGATTACTGCCTCCTTGTTATTTCACCTGTGGCAACATACGTTGTTTTTGTCATCAAAATGGCGACATATTCTTAATCTGTGGCAACATATAATTATAAAAATGGATCTTTTTGGGGTTAATTCAATTAAAATATCACTTAGTTCGATATGTAACACCAATATATAGTCCTAGAACATGCCTAGTTAACAAATTATGGTCCTAAACAACAGCCTTCATTCGATTATATCAATTATATTTAGAAAGACTATCATCCCACTAGTTCTTCCTACAATGACCTAGTAAATCCATATGATAGTTATATAACACCCTTCTATGTCGTTAATCCAAATGTTATAATTTATTTTTATTGCTTATTATGGTCTAAATCACTAAAAATTTGCCCAAATTATCAATTTTACATTCATAAATCGATCAATTCGTCGATTATTGCCTTCTTGTTGTTTCACCTGTGGCAACATATGTTGTTTCTGTTGTCAAAATGGCAACATATTCGTAATCTGTGGCAACATATAATTATAAAAATGGGTCTTTTTCGGGTTAATTCAATTAAATTATCTTCCAATTCGATATGTAACACCAATATATAGTCCTAGAACATGTCTTGTTAACAAATTATGGTCCTAAACAACAACCTTCATTTGATTATATCAATTATATTTAGAAAGACTATCATCCCACTAGTTCTTCCTACAATGACCTAGTAAAACCATATGATAGTTATATAGCACCCTTTATGTCGTTAATAAAAATATATAACTTATTTTTATTACTAAATTATGGTCTAAATCACTAAAATTTTGCCCAAATTATCATTTTTGCATTCCTAAATCGATCAATTCGTCGATTATAGCCTTCTTGTTATTTCACCTGTGGCAACATATGTTGTTTCTGTTGTCAAAATGGCAACATATTCTTAATCTGTAGCAACATATAATTATAAAAATGGAATTTTTGGGGTTTAATTCAATTAAATTGTCACCCAATTCGATATGTAACACCAATATATAGTCCGAGAACATGTCTAGTTAACAAAATATGGTCCTAAACAACAACCTTCATTCGAATATAACAATTATATTTAGAAAGACTATCATCCCACTAGTTTTCCTACAATGACCTAGTAAATCCATATGATAGTTATATAACACCCTTTTATGTCGTTAATCCAAATGTTATAAATTATTTTTATTGATTATTATGGTCTAAATCACTAAATATTTGCCCAAATTATCAATTTTACATTCATAAATCGATCAATTCGTTGGTTATTGCCTCCTTGTTGTTTCACCTGTGGCAACATATGTTGTTTCTGTTGTCAAAATAGCAACATCTTCGTAATCTGTGGCAACATATAATTATAAAAATGGGTGTTTTTGGGCTTAATTCAATTAAATTGTCACCCAATTTGATATGTAACACCAATATATAGTCCTAGAACATGTCTAGTTAACAAATTATGCTCGTACACAACAGCTTTCATTGGATTATGTCAATTATATTTAGAAAGACTATCATCCACTAGTTCTTCCTACAATGACCTAGTAAATCCATATGACAGTTATATAACACCATCTATGTCATTAATCCAAATTTATAAATTATTTTATTGCTTAATTATGGTCTAAATCACTAAAATTTTGCCCAAATTATCATTTTTACATTCCAAAATCGATCAATTTGTCGATTATTGCCTCCTTGTTGTTTCACCTGTGGCAACATACGTTGTTTTTGTTGTAAAATGTCAACATATTCATAATCTGTGCAACATATAATTATAAAAATGGTTTTTTTGGGGTTAATTCAATTAAATTGTCACCCAATTGATATGTAACACCAATATATAGTCCTAGAACATGTCCAGTTAACAAATTATGTCCTAAACAACAACCTTCATTCGATTTTATCAATTATATTTAGAAAGACTATCATCCCACTAGTTCATCCTACAATGACCTAGTAAATCCATATGATAGTTATATAGCACCTTCTATGTCGTTAATCCAAATGTTATAATAATTTGATTTTTTATTTTCTGTAATATATGTGCTTAAAATCAAGTACTAACAAGTTTAGCCCAAATTTATCATTTTTGCATTCGCTAAATTACATCATTCGTACGATTATTGCCTCATATGTGGTTTACGCCAGTGGCAACTCATGTTGTTCTGTGTCAATATAGGCAACATATTCATTATTTGTCTGTGCAACATATAAATTTATCATAAATTGGGTGTTTTTGGGGGTTAATTCAATTAAATTGTCCCCAATCTATCATGTTAAACATCAATATTATAATCTAAAACATGCATAGTTAACAAATTATGGTGGTCTAAACAAGCCTTTTCATTATGCGTTATATCAATTATATTTAGAAAGATCTATCATCACACTAGTTCCTTCCTACAATGACTTAGTAAATCCATATGATAGTTATATAAACCCTTCCATGTCGTTATCTTCTCATAATATATAAAATTAGTAATTATTTTTATTGCTTAAATTATGGTCTAAATCACTAAAATTGCCAATATTATCAATTTTATTACATTCTATAATCGATCAATTCGTCGATTATTGCCTCCTTGTTGCTTCTTCACCTGTGGCAACATATAGTTGTTTCTGTTGTCAATATAAGCAATATAGTTCGTATCTCTTTTGCAACATATAATGTTCAAAAATGGGTCTTTTTGGGGTTAATTGCAATTAAATTCATCACATCAATTACGATATGTATCACCAATTATAGTCTTAGATACATGTCTAGTTAATAAATTAATAGGGTCGGACACAACAACCTTCATTCAGATTATGATCAATTATTTTGTAGAAAGACTATCATTCGCACCTAGTTCTTCCTACAAGGACTAGTAATTTCTAAAGTATTAATATTTATATAAACACCCTTTATGTCGTTATTATTTCCAAATGTTATAAATCAGTATTTTTTATTGGCTTAATTTATTGGTGCTATAATCAAGCTAAAAATTTAGCCAAATTATGATACATTTTATACATTTCTAAAGTCTGCATCAAATTTCGTTCGATTATTTTGGCGTCCTTAGTTTGTTTCACCTGATAGGCATTACGGATAAGTTGTTGTCTTGGTTGTCAAATGGCAACATGATATACGTAATCTGTGCCAACATATATTATTATAAGATAATGTATTTTTTTTGGCGTTGATAAGTTATAATGACTCATAGTAATTCAAATATGATAGTTTATATTAATTAACCTTCTAAATGTTCGGTTTAATGTGCGCGGCAAATTGTTATATGAATCTACTTTTTTAATTCAGTGGGCTTAAATTGTATGGTATAAATTACTTAAAAATTTTTATGTCAGATTTATTCACTCTGGTTGTCTATTTTGTATATTTCATAAAATCGATCATACATTCAGGGTCGGATTAATTGCCGTTCCATTGTTGGTTTCTACTTGTGGCAACATAGTTATGTTGTGTTTCTTTATTGTCAAATTATGAGTTAACATTTAGTTGTTTTAATTTGTGCAACAATTATTAATATATTAAAAATGGCGCTCTTTTTGGGGTAGATATCAATTAAATTGTTCGCAATTTATTGATATGATTAAACAGATAGCAATATATAGTTATCCTAAATAACAGTGCTCTAGTTAAGAAATTATGGTTCTAAACAACAACCCTTCAAATTCTCGATTTATATCAAGTTATATTATAGAAGATTATGCATCCTAAGCTAGTTCTTTAGCCTACAAATGGACCATAGTAAATCTGATATGATAGTTTAATATAGACAACGCCTCTTAGTAGTTAATGTACGCATCAATGTTATAAATATTTTTATTGCTTAATTATGGTCTAAGTCACATAAAATTTTCGCCAAATTTCTTTTTTAATTCCTAAATCGGATCAATTCCTTCGATTATTGCCTCCTGTTTGTTTTCATTGTGGCAACATATGTTTTTCTTTTGTCAAAATGGCAAATATTCGTAATCTGTGCAACATATAATTATAAAAATGGGTTTTTTGGGGTTAATTTTCAATTTAAATTGTCACCCAATTCGATATTGACCCAATAATTAGTGCCGAGACATGTCTAGTTAACATTATGGTCGCTAAACAATACCTTCATCTTGATTATATGATCAATTTAATTTAGAAAGACTATCATCCACTAGTTTATTCTCTAACAATGAACTACTTAAATCCATATGATAGTTATTATTAAACACCCTTCTATGTCGTTAATTCAATAATTTAAATTATTTTTATTTGTAAATTATGGTTCTAATCACGTAAATCTTTGACCCAATATTCATTTTTTACATTCCTAAATCGCATAATTCGGTCGATTATTGGCCCTTGTGTATTTATTATACCTGTGGCAACATTAATGTTGTATGTTTTTTGTTGTCAGATAATGAGCGATATTAGTATTATTTTGTTACTCTGTTGGGTTACATATAAAATTTTCAAAAATGGATTTTTTTTGGTGGTTAATTTCTCATTTCTACATTGTCATGTAAATTCGAATTATTGTATTATCACCCAAATACAGTGTCGTTCTTACACGAATCTATATGTCGTAGTTTAACATAATTCATGAGTCCCTTTACCATTACAGCTATCATTGTCGATTTATGATCAATTATTATTTAGAAAGTACTAATTCTGCTACGACTGAGGTTTCATTTCTAACAATGAACTTAGTTAAATTCATTATGATAGTGTATATATTCAACGCTTACCTATGTCGTTGTAATATGTTTGCTCAAATGTTATATATTATTTATTATGGGCTTGATATATGGTCTTAGATCACTTATATGTTTTGCGCCTATGAAATGAATAAGAAAGCTATCCTACAAGAGATATAAAATCTGTAATATGAAATCTAACTTAACCAACCAACCCACACACCCAAAAAGTTAAATTATCATTTTGGCATTCTAAATCGATCAATTGTCGATTATTGGCCTCCTAGTTATTATTCAATCTGCTGGCACATGATGATTTGTTAATTCTATTTGATCAAAAATCGTGCACATGTTATATTTTCGTAATCTCTTTGCATACATTTAATTTATATAAATCGGATCTGTTTGGTGGGTTAAATTCAATTAAATTTGTCATTTACTCAATTCGATATGTAGCAAACAATAATAGTTCCTAGAACATGTTTCTAGTTAATACAATATATGCCTATACAACAACAGTTTCATTGGATTATGTCATTATTATTTTAGAAAGAACTATGCATTCCCACTAGTTTCTTCCTACAATGACACTAGTAAATCCTATATGAACAAGTGTTATATACAGGCCCTCTAGTGTCGTTTAATTCAAATAATTACAAATAATATTATTGCTTAATTATTGGTCTAAGATCACTGAAAGTTTTGCCGCAAAATTATGCATATTTACATTTCCAAATCGAGTCAATTTGTTCGTTTTGGCTCGACTTGTTGTTTCACCTGTGGCAACATAAACGTTATGTTTTTGTTGCTAAAATAGGCAACATTATTCATAATCTGGCTGGCAACATGATATTATAAATATTGGTTTTTTTTTGGGTTAATTGACATTAAATTGTACACAATTTGATTATTTACATCAATATATAGTCCTAAAGAATGCTGTCAGTTAACAACTTATGGATCTAAACGAACAACTTGGCATTCGATTATATCAATTTATATTTAGAAAGACTATCATCATACTAGTTTTCCTACAATGACCTAGTAAATTCATAATATATTTTATATAACACCCTTGCTATGTCGTAATATCCAAATGTTATATAAATTGTTATTATTGCTTAATTATGGTCTAAATCAGCTAAAATTTTGCCCAAATTATCATTTTTACATTCAAAATCGATCAATTGTGTATTATGCTCCTTGTTGTTTCACCTCTGTGGTCGCAACATACTGATATTTTTCTGTTGTCACAAAATGGCACATATTCTAATTCTGCTACAACATTATATATTATAAAAATAGGTTATCTTTTGGGGTTTATTACAATTAAATTGTCACTCAATTCGATATGTAACACAATATTAGTCGCTAAAACATGCCTAGGTTAACAAAATATGATGTCCTAAACAAACAGCCTTCATTCGATTATATAATCAATTACTAATCTTAAGAAAACTAGTTTCATCCCACTAGTTTTCCCTCCTTACAAATTAGACCAATTAAGTAAATTTCCATGATAATAGTTAATTGCAGCCCTTAACTATGTTCGTTAATGGTAAATGATCCTATATAAATTAGTTTTGTATATGCTTAATTATGGTGTCTATGACGATGCGACTAACACAATTAGTTGCCCAAAGATTATCGCATTTTCTACCATTCATCTAAACTTGATCACATTACTGTCCGATTTTGCTCTTTTGTTATTTCACCTGTGCTATTTTATTATTTTTTTTTTACTTATCGTCTTCTTATTTTTCTCTACTTTCTCTTATTTTTTCTTTTTTCTCTTTCCATTCCTCTTCTTACCTTCTCGCCGTTCGTTTTTCTCTCTGCGCTTCCAGTCCCCAATCCTTTTCCCCGCTGTCCCACCTCTGCGCCCTACCATAGTTCCTCGTCGTCCCCACACCTCACCCCTTATGATCTCGCTACCCCCCAGTTCCCTATCCACTTCCACCATCTATAACAAAATCTTTTTGGGTTAATTCAATTAAATTGTCACCAATTCGATATGTGACACAAATATATTAGTTCCTAAGAACATGTTAGTTAACAATTATTGGTCCTAAACAAAGCCTTCATTCGATATATATCAATTATATTTAGAAAGGACTAATCCATATCGCCAGCTCGATGTGTCAGTTTCGTGCCTTACATTTCTGATCCCAGCGATTTTTATGTTAATCCATATGTATAGCTTAATATCATTCGACTCTCGTGATTTTCTTGTGCTATTGGTCGATTGTTGATTTTAGCCCATGGTTATGATTTAGTATTAGAGATTGATTTATTTATTCTGCTTAATTTATAGGTGCTACCCTCTCTGCTTCAAGTCCTACGCTGTATAATGCTTTTGCGTTCCGTCCTAATCTACTTTATGCATGTTATTTATTCATTTCCCTATCGTATTATACCTTCTTGTTTCGATCACTCCGCCTGTTCTTACCATTTCGTCGGATGTTATCTGTCCGGCGTCTCTTGATCTTAGTTCAATTTTTTTACATTTTCTTTTTGCCTTTCATTCCGTGGCAACGAAGCTTCTTGATCGTAATTTGATGTTATATTACCTTGACGTGTTACCTTTGTTCTTGTTTGTTCAGTTATCTTGTCGCACACTTTCTTTCCAGTTTATTTTCTTTGCATTCTTAATATCTTTGTTTAGATGCTTGCATAAGCGATATGTTGTAGATGTACTTTTATTAATAGATGAGTGCTTTAGTTTGGGAGGTTTATACTTATTATAAGATTCGTTTCAGTGTGCTCCAATTTTTTCGATTATGTTGATCCATCGCCAGTATAGTTATCGATTGTATGTTCTTTCCCCTGAACATTGTCTAGTTAACAATTATGAATACCATATAACAACAAGTCTTTCATTTGTCGATTATTATCAAAATTTATAATTTACCAAGGACTATCATTACCATTTAATTCTTTCCTACATATCGCTAAGTAAATTCATTTTATGATAGTTATAATAAGCGCCCTTACCTATCGTCATTAATTCGACCAAAGTTGTTATTAAATTTATTTTTCGTTGGCTTAATTTATGGATCTAAATACATATAAAATTTTGCCCATTTTATTATCATTTTATACATTCTCAAGAAACGATTCAATTTAATTGCGATTTGATTGCCTCCTTTGTTGTTTCAGCCTGTGACTTAACATAGATACGTTGTATATCTGTTGTCAAAATGGCAACATATTCGTAATCTATGGCAACATATAATTATAAAATGGGTCTTTTGGGGTTAATTCAATCAAATTGTCACCCAATCCGATATGCAACACCAATATATAGTTCGAGAACATGTCTAGTTAACAAATTATGGTCCAAAACAACAGCCTTCATTTGATTATATCAATTATATTTAGAAAACTATCATCCCACTAGTTCTTCCTACAATGACCTAGTAAATCCATATGATAGTTATATAACACCCTTCTATGTCGTTAATCAAAATATATAAATTATTTTTATTGCTTAATTATGGTCTAAATCACTAAAATTTTGCCCAACTTATCATTTTTACATTCCTAAATCGATCAATTCGTCGATTATTGCCTCCTTGGTGTTTCACCTGTGGCAACATACGTTGTTTCTGTTGTCAAAATGGCAATATATTCGTAATATGTGCCAACATATAATTGTAAAAATGAGTCTTTTTTGGGGTTAATTCTATTAAATTGTCACCCAATTTGATATGTGACACCAATATATAGTCCTAGAACATGTCTAGTTAACAAATTATGGTCCTAAACAATAGTCTTCATTCGATTATATCAATTATATATAGAAAGCTATCATCCCACTAGTTCTTCCTACAATGACCTAGTAAATCGATATGATAGTTATATAACACCCTTCTATGTCGTTAATCCAAATGTTATAAATTATTTTTATTTCTTGATTATGGTCTAAATCACAAAAAAGTTTCCCAAATTATCATTTTTACATTCCTAAATCGATCACTTTGTCGATTATTGCCTCCTTGTTGTTTCACCTGTGGCAACATACGTTGTTTTTGTTGTCAAAATGACAACATATTCTTAATATGTGGCAACATATAATTATAAAAAATGATATTTTTGGAGTTAATTCAATTAAATTGTCACCCAATTCGATATGTAACACCAATATATAGTCCTAGAACATGCCTAGTTAACAAATTATGGTCCTAAACAACAGCCTTCATTCGATTATATCAATTATATTTAGAAAGACTATCATCCCACTAGTTCTTCCTACAATGACCTAGTAAATTCATATGATAGTTATATAACACCCTTCTATGTCGTTAATCCAAATTTTAGATATTATATTTATTGCTTAATTATGTTCTAAATCACTAAAATTTTGCCCAAATTATTATTTTTACATTCCTAAATCGATCAATTCGTCGATTATTGCCTCCTTGTTGTTTCATTTGTGGCAACATATGTTGTTTCTGTTGTCAAAAT
This sequence comes from Solanum lycopersicoides, assembly GCA_022817965.1. Classification (NCBI taxonomy): domain Eukaryota; kingdom Viridiplantae; phylum Streptophyta; class Magnoliopsida; order Solanales; family Solanaceae; genus Solanum; species Solanum lycopersicoides. The sequence goes on along the minus strand of CM040629.1, from coordinate 64,230,289 downwards.
GGCAACATATTCGTAATCTGTGGCAACATATAATTATAAAATGGGTCTTTTTGGGGTTAATTCTATTAAATTGTCACCCAATTCGATATGTGACACCAATATATAGTCCTAGAACATGTCTAGTTAACAAATTATGGTCCTAAACAATAGCCTTCATTCGATTATATCAATTATATATAGAAAGACTATCATCCCACTAGTTCTTCCTACAATGACCTAGTAAATCCATATGATAGTTATATAACACCCTTCTATGTCGTTAATCAAAATATATAAATTATTTTATTGCTTAATTATGGTCTACATCACTAAACGTTTACCCAAATTATCATTTTTACATTCCTAAATCGATCAATTCATCGATTATTGCCTCCTTGTTGTTTCACTTGTGGCAACATATGTTCTTTTAGTTGTCAAAATGGCAACATATTCGTAATCAGTGGCAACATATAATTATAAAAATGGGTTTTTTGGGATCAATTCAATTAAATCGTCACCCAATTCGATATGTAACACCAATATATAGTCCTAGATCATGTCTAGTTAATAAATTATGGTCCTAAACAACAGTCTTCATTCGATTATATCATTTATATTTAGAAAGACTATCATCCAACTAGTTCTTCCTACAATGACCTAGTAAATCCATATAATAGTTATATAACACCCTTCTATGTCTTTAATCCAAATGTTATAAATTATTTTTATTGCTTAATTATGGTCTAAATCACTAAAATTTTGCCGAAATTATCATTTTTACATACCTAAATCAATCAATTCGTCGATTATTGCCTCCTTGTTGTTTCACCATTGGCAACATATGTTGTTTCTGTTGTTTAAAATGACAACATATTCGTAATATATGACAACATATAATTATAAAAATGGTCTTTTGGGGTTAATGGAAATAAATTGTCAAACAACAGCCTTCATTAGATTATATCAATTATATTTAGAAAGACTATCATCCCACTAGTTCTTCCTACAATGACCTAGTAAATCCATATGTTAATTATATAACACCCTTCTATGTCGTTAATCCAAATGTTATAAATATGTTTATTGCTTAATTATGGTCTAAATCACTAAATGTTGCATAAATTATCATTTTTACATTCCTGAATCGATCAATTTGTCGATTATTACCTCCATGTTATTTTACCTGTGACAACATACGTTATTTTTATTGTCAAAATGGCAACATATTCGTAATTTGTGGCAACATATAATTATAAAAATGGGTTTATTTTGGGGTTAATTCAATTAAATTGTCACCTAATTCGATATGTAACACCAATATATAGTCATAGAACATGTCTAGTTAACAAATTATGATCCTAAACAACAGCCTTCATTCGATTATATCAATTATATTTAGAAAGACTATCATCCCACTAGTTCTTCCTACAATGAATTATTAAATCTATATGATAGTTATATAACACCCTTCTATGTCGTTAATCCAAATGTTATAAATTATTTTTATTACTTAATTATGGTCTAAATCACTAAAATTTTACCCAAATTATCATTTTTACATTCCTAAATCGATCAATTCGTCGATTATTGCCTCCTTGTTGTTTCACTTGTGGGAACGTATGTTGTTTCTGTTGTCAAAATGGCAACATATTCGTAATCTATTGCAACATATAATTATAAAAATGGATCTTTTTGGGATTAATTCAATTAAATTGTCACCCAATTTGATATGTAACACCAATATATAGTTCGAGAACATGTCTAGTTAACAAATTATGGTCCTAAACAACATCCTTCATTTGATTATATCAATTATATTTAGAAAGACTATCATCCCACTAGTTCTTCCTACAATGACCTAGTAAATCCATATGATAGTTATATAACACCCTACAATGTCGTTAATCAAAATATATAAATTATTTTTATTGCTTAATTATGGTCTAAATCACTAAAATTTTGCCCAAATTATCATTTTTACATTCCTAAATCGATCAATTCGTCGATTATTCCCTCCTTGTTGTTTCACCTGTGGCAACATACGTTATTTCTGTTGTCAAAATGGCAATATATTCGTAATATGTGCAACATATAATTGTAAAAATGAGTCTTTTTTGGGGTTAGTTCTATTAAATTGTCACCCAATTTGATATGTGACACCAATATATAGTCCAGAACATGTCTAGTTAACAAATTATGGTCCTAAACAACACCTTCATTCGATTATATCAATTATATTTATAAAGACTATCATCCCACTAGTTCTTCCTACAATGACCTAGTAAATTCATATGATAGTTATATAACACCCTTCTATGTCGTTAATCCAAATATTATAAATTATTTTTATTGCTTAATTATGGTCTAAATCACTAAATTTTGTCCAAATTATCATTTTTACATTCTTAAATCGATCAAACTCTTATAGAATTGAATCTTCAGTGGTATGTCGTACCTTTGGTGGTGTGTTTATCTTATGAATATGAAGTTATAGGTGTATTTTAATCATGCTCTTGAAGGCATTGAATGTGAGTTGAATTGAAAGTATGTTGATTAGTCATCTAATGTATCATGAATTGGCAATGTGTGTGTCTTGAAGACATTATGTTTCGATGAAGTATATGCATGTGTAAAAAATGATAGTGTGTGAATATGATGAATATTGTGTGACCATGTTAGAGTGTCAAGGTCATGCATGATAGGAGTTATGTGGAAGATGTGCTTACATGTACTCACACACACTATGAATGAAAGATTGAACTTATGAATGTAAATGGGGTATTGTTGGGTAGACACTCTTCAAGAGTTGAGATGAAGTGTCTAGACAATCCGTACTATCCCTATAGTATGAAAAGGGGAGTTTTGAGGTAAACACTCTTCCTGAGTTTAGATGAACTGTTTAGTAGCAACCTCACTATTTCCAATGAGCTTTCTAAGATAGGTTGGTGGTTGATGCCCTTTGTGAGTTGAGATATCATGATCAAAAGTAACCTCTAGGGATAAGTACACTTCGTTAGTTGAGATGTGGTACTAATTAGCTATCCTTTAACCTACAGTTTATGAATGTTTAAGACTCCGTGGGGGAGTAATGCTTAGCACCGAGAGGATTTGAAGAAGGGGTGTCTACACTTTGTGAGTAGAGATGTTGTATCCAAATGTACCTCTTAAGATGAGTACTTCTCATTAGTAGAGAATGAGTCACTTGATAGCAATCTCCTTATCCCTTAACTACGCACCCGCATAGGTATAGCTATTGGTAGATCCATGTAAAGGCTAAGAATATGACCTTACCTTAGGCAAGTAGGGATCCCTCATTTGGTAAGGGTAAATACTGGGACTCCATGTCTAGCTCTCATTCTCTATGTCGGTTAAAGCTAGCCCCCACACAAAGAAAAGTTCTGAACTAAGTCTTCTTAAGGGTGTACTACTTAGGGTAGGTGGTGGAGTGGGTCACTATCTATCTATTGCACAAGTAGACATTTGGAGGGAGTTTTGGTTGTCTTTATGAGCATGTATGATTGGGTCATTATATGATGTTAATGAAGTAAGTTGACTTTATGTCTAATGTTATGAAGCATGTTAATTCTATGTCTATGATCATATAGCATGAGAGTCTTATGTCTAATGTTGATGAAAGCTATGTAAATGAAGTTATGAATGTGATGTGCCTAGTCTACGGTAATTCCTAAGGAGCACTAAGTGGGAGTAGTAGTATGGGATGCTACTTTCACATTACATTAAGTGTAACCTAGGAGTTTTCTTGGAGGATGGTCCTTATGTCAAGCTACTATGTGTATGTTCTTCTAAGTGTCTTAGTAAATGAATGTTGACTTGTAATGAAGCATGCTTATCTTTGGTTCTCTTAAGGATCACTTAAGTGTGCATTGAAGAAATTGTATGGGTGATCTTTTCATGTCTTACCTAGGTGAGTCTTAGGATAACTTGGGATTGGAAGAGTTTGTATGCTATGGTGAGTTCACTGTAATGTATGCCTTTATGTGAGAAATTAGTAAGTCTTGCCTAAATTGCTAAATGTTGGTTTATATGATGTTGTGAAAGATTGGTTCATGAAGACTTTATCAACATCGCATAAAAGTATTATTTCAACCAAAATGTCCCATTTTAGCATGTTTTTGCATTATGCTATACTTAGTACATGTGTTTGTACTAATTCCATACTTTTATATCTCTATTAGTATAGGTGGAAAACATGTGGCAAGTTGAAGCCACTAATTGATTTACGTGTGCTGAGCAGTTTTGTACTTGAGAGTAGGTCCTACCTGGTTAAGGCATGGTGAAGTTGTGCCACACCTTCTTGGAATTGCACTTGCATTTTGTAGCTTCAAGACAAATTATTTTAGAAGAGTCCATGGGTATTTACGCACTTCATGTGAAAAAGGATTTACTTGGGAGGTTCAAAGGATATTATAGAGATATGTGAATTATGTACTGTTATTATTTTTTCTAAGTAGTATATTCTAGAATAAATAGTAGTTATTTCATTATTGTATTGAGTAGATAATAGATTTATCGGAACATTATTTTTGTTTTGTGAAGAAGGAAACACAAAATTGTGATACTTCTAGCTTAAATATATTATTTATTGCAAAGTATGAATGGAATGGAATATTACTTTCATGATATATCTCTATTTTCTTACTTATGAGTAGCTGAAATTTTTGCAAGGGTTATGTATGCTTTGTGTTGTTCTAAATATGTGCAAGTATTGAATAAATTAATCTTAAATTATTTACAGGCATTAATCTATTGTTTCCTTAAAGGTATAATAGAAAAATCAATGCTTGTGAAAATTGGTTAAACTCTCTAACTTCACTTTGATTTAAAAAGTGAAGTGAGGTTGGGTATTATTTTGATTATGGAGGTACATAATTGTCATTGGATTAGAGCTACTACTAGTCTAATCTAATTAATTTAAGATATAAGGATTAGATTTGGTGAGATATTCCAACTCACTCGAGTAATCTTTAATATTTTGAATGCATGGTCGTGGGGTCAGATGAAACTCCAAGATACATATATTCATTAATTCAAAAAATTTAGATATAGTGTAAATAAACAGATTTCCATGTATTTATTGGTGTGGAACATGTTGATCACTTTCTATTGAGTTAAAGCCTAGTCGATATTGCAAATACTCGTAGTTAGTTTTAACTTTTTGGACCTACAATTGTGCTGCCTATGTAAACTTCATAATCCTAGTTTGAAATAAATTTGTGCGTTAACATGTTTTCTCCCCAGTTTAATTTACATTATTTCATTTACAACAGCGCACGTCTTAGTCAAGAATTGAATATAAAATAGACCGCAATCCTTTCTTCAAATCCTTTTAGTTCAACCCACACATATATAGTTGGGTAATAATCGTGCACACAATAGTCTATACTTTAATTTGGAATTATGGTTGATCATTATCATTGATCACATATAGCTAAACACAATCATGACATGATTTTCTATCTCATTAAGTCAGGAGAGTCCTACAGAGCGACACTATACCATATTGTGGTAGACCATTCAATAAGATAAGTATACAATTCATATGATGACTATATATAGGCCATAACAAGTTGAGTCCATCGGTATCATGCCAAAAGAGGAATTGCTGCCTTAATAAAGATGAAAGACCCAAAAGTATGAAGCATGACAAACCAAAAGTACTACAATAATACGAGAATCAATAAGGCTACAAAAATGGGTCTTATCTAATTTATAAGGAGTTAAAGTCGTCATTAATACTTGTCAAATTTAACTCAATAAACATAATGTCGCAATTCGCGCCATTCAATTGATAAACAATGTACGCGACACCTAAAAGTGTCACACCAATCTACCATATCTACATAAAATTAATACTATCATTATACACATTAAAACATCTCACAATAATAATACAACAATTATGTTTCTCGGAATCATGACACTGGAATTCCTTGTGACTTAAACATTACAAAATAACAAAAAATATGTTTAAAATATGAGGAAGGTGATTGGAGGAAATCTAACTCAACTAATTATTCTAGATTCATCAAAATTCATAAACTTTGTCATAGGTTCAACATTACCGTGACAACATATTTTTATATAAATGCACCACAACAAAGCTGTGGTCGTAGAAATCGATATCCAACTTTAGGCAATTAGATTCTAAGAAACATAGGTGTAGAACATTACCTCTAAGTAGATCAATAATATACATAACTTAAACCATATATCAACAATGAAATTTCTTCAACCACATTTAAAAACAATAAGAAATTGCACAAAATTAAACTTCTAGCAAGGAAAACATTTGAGAAATGGCCAAATGTCCCCACAAGTGTTAACCAGATTTATAATGATTTTAGTATACCCGCACTATCCACAGATCTACGAGTGGATCCCATGACTTTACGCATCATCATACAACTCTTTACCTTTAATCAATTCAACCCCCCCAAGTCATCTTCTGTTTCATTCTAATTAACCCTCATTCTTCATGATTTTTCATTGTTGAGTGCACATCATTGAAGATTAAAGTTTGCTCGAGAGTATACTTACTCTTTCTTTGCAGAAAAGGTTTGTTCATTTCAAACTGAATTATATTTTGATTTTTTATTTTAGTTTTGGTGATAGGGTTTGATTAGGGTTTTATTGATACTGTTGATTTAAAATATGAAGAACAAAACGGTGTACAAAAATATGTGTATCGTAATATCATCACTAGTTGATGTTTCTTTAGTCAGATGATAATGTATGATTAGGGATTTTTAATGTTAGTTGGAACATAAAAAATGAAGAAAATAATTATATGCAACAATATTAGTGTTTATGTGGCATGGTATTATCTTGTTCAATTTATAATATATTAATGTCATATTGACCTGAAATAATATCTTTTCTTTCCTTACTAGTGTTACCTCTGTGTATATTTATTCTATGTTAGAATTTCATTTATATTTTATATATATTACACTTTGTTGAATTATAGTGTAGATGTAGATGTATTTAATATACAACATCTAGAGTAGTTAGTTATATTTCGTCCTATTTAATTCTTACAGTTCATTCAGTCTTGCATTTTTATTTCTTAATTGGAGTTCATCAAAAGATGATCACTAATATTGACACGATGTCCACCAAGAGTATGTCAATATATATTGCCTAAATCATCTTTGTACCGCAAGAATTTTGACTTCATCTTCTCATTTTCAAGTCGAAGATTTGAGTTCTGATATCTCTCCAGTTTATTCTAACATAATAAATCAAAAAGATTTAACTGATATAGTATATATCAAACATGTATTAGCAAAAATTGATGGAGGTGTTAATCAAATAGGAAAACCATAAAGGAATTAAAAAGAGATCATCATGAATTGGAACTTTAAAGAGGGTCAACATTGTTTTTTGTGTTAATAGACCAATTTTTTGTTACAATTTATATGAATTTTAGAAAGAAATAAATTGATAAGCAGTGTTAAACATGTTATAACATTTTAAGAAAAATAATTTGCAATATCCATATCTATAGTTAAATTAAATTTTAAAAATAATATTTTACACAGTTCCATCATTTTCAAGCAACGATGACATCCAACTTGCCGGATGGGAATGTATGGACGGCATCCTCGCCTCTCTAAATCCTAAAATAATAACATAATTAAGAAAGTGAACAATAAAATCATCAAAAAATGAAAAAGTATATTATTTTTAATTGAATGTAATTCGAGTCAACAAGCAGTTTTGAATGACTTTGTTAGGTATATATACCTATAAATGCATCTAAAAGGAGGAAAAAGAATGAAAGAAATGACTTTGTTGGGTATATAGACATACTCAAGTGAAGTAAAGCTCTTTGTTTCTACTATTGAAGCTCTCACAAGAAAGAGCTTTCGAGATTTTGTTGTTCGAGAGTGAAGGGGGAGGACTTTATTTATAGTGAAACAAGTCAAGATTTTGACATGAACTAAGTTTCACCATATGTTAAAAAGGAAAAATTAAATATGAAGAGAGTACAGAAATTCCCTCCTGTTGAAATAAAAAGAGATATTTCTAGAATTGGAGGAGCAAGCTATGAAGAAGAGAAAAAAAATTGAGGAAAGGAGGAGTAATTGCAAGGTGTGAAGTAGAAAGGGTGAAGTAGCATTCAATGTAGTGTGTTATTATTGCAATACTTGAGGAAAAGGTGTTGGTGGGTGTGGATGTGTGGGTGGTGGTTTTGGTGGGTTGACAAATGAGTAATAAGAGTGTGTATATTTATCTGAGTATGTATCATTGTAGATTTAGGATTTGAAGCGTAAATATGACAAAATTTAAAATTCGGGCAAACTTTTTATGTTGCTCAATTATAAATTAATATTTTTTTTACAGATTTAATGAATGCGTTAAGAAAACTGAACAATTTAGACAAAAGTTATTAGATTCGGTCAAACAGAATATTTGAATTAATTATCTGAAAATTACGGCTAAGAAACTTCTCGAGGTTTGAATTTTTTCAATTGGAGTAACCGAATTAATGATAAATATGTTTTTGTCATTGAATAATTAAAGATTATACTTTTTTATTGAATAATAAATTAGCAATGAAATTTTTAAGATTTTATTGTTAGTACGATTATTTTAGTGTTAGAATAATGACATATCTCATAAATAATTCTTGTTTTTGTCGCAACTGTTTTGTGTTTCATCAATTTTCATGAATTGCGAGAATAAGAATATACCTATAGCTGTTGTAAAAGTAAATAATCGCAAATATTTAATTTTTTAAATAGTGTTGGTTATGTATTTATATTGACAAAGATATTTGGTCAAATTTATGATGTGAAAGAGCTTAAACAAGTATGTGAAACTCAATTATTGTAACCCGTGCATTTTTTTAGTATATACTTAACACATTGATAAAAAATATATGTATACGTTAGTTTGATCAGCTTAAACTTTATACTTTCAAATTAATAATAGTAATATATTTCTTGTGAAGGTGTTATACCAATTCTTTGAGTCTTGCATTTTCATTCCTTAATTGGCGTTCACCAAAAGACAAATCACCAATGTTGATACGATGGCCACCACGATTAAAGAAAGATATATTGTCCAAAGCTTCTTCGTACCTTCTTACTTAATTTACTCTTTTTCAACTCAAAAATGTGACTTCCCATACCTCTCCATTTAATTCTGACATAAAAAAATAAACAAGATTTAACTCGAACAATATATATATAGGTGCAGAGCTAACTTATCGTAATACATGATTGTTTATGCCCAAAAAACAAGGTGTGTGTAACATTATACATAAATTACTTTGCTTACTTGATGATGACATCATGGTGGAGTGGTAAATTTGAGTAGTGGACAACCAACTTACACTCATGGCCGGAAGTTACAAAATATTTTATGTTGACATGCATATAATATCATATTTTTAATTAAGAGGTTACAGTAAAGAATTGAGATACAACACAATTCGCCTATGTAGTATTAAACCACCTAATCGTGGTATTTTTGAAGATATTGATAATTATATGGATATTGTAGACTTAAGTTGTTCTTCTGAAGATTAAGATATTGCGGAGGTATATGTAAAGCAGTTAATTGATGAAACACTTCTTTATACAATCCCTATTCTATTAGAAAATGTTACTAATGGGATATAATATCAGGCCAACGAGAGGTCCACGAAGTTGTATCCTTACTCACCTAGTCTATGCAAGAATGTTAGGCTTCAAACTTTGTTAGGACAGAGAAATTGGAAAGCTAGGACGAATAGCCTACCTTGAATACATAATTTATTACTAGACGGAGTGGCTATGGGATATGGATGAATCAGGTTCAATTTTTAGTAAAGTAAATGGAAAGTTGGGGTAGGTGAATACCCTTTTACCAAAAGTGGTCCCATTGATAGTACATCTCATTCAACCATAACTCCTCCTGCTACAACTGCTACTACTAGATCTCATTCTACCACAATTCCTTCCACTACTACTGTTGTTCCTAAATCTCTTTTTACCACAACTCATGCACTTCAAAGTTCCGATTATTGAAGATGTTGATGACATATATTTAGGTCTTATTGAATTTGATTTCATATATGAAGAGGGTTCTTGTAACACGCGCGAAATCTAATGACTTATGACAGAGCCTAACATGTAGTGTAGTCGCCTAATGAAGTTATAACACAAGGTAAAAGTCCTAAAAAATTTCCCTAACATAGTAATAGAGTTTTAGTACATAATCTTCAAGGCATAACCACCTTGTACCCCGCCCCCCCTTCAACGGTCCTTGACGAGGACCCATAGGAAGATCCAAAAAGTTGTAAAATACAGCCTGTACAATGACTCGGGCACCCACGAGCTGCGGGTGGACCCATGCTCCATGCTTGGGAGGCGTGGGTCGACACATAGTCTCCCCAGTACTTTCTCCCAAATCACCCTCTTTGATCCAAACCACGCCCCTGCAGGACTGGCCGCGGTTCCATCCACGATTTGTAGATGGGGTCTATCGATTATGTGAAAGCTGGTTTGGGTTCGGCCAAGAGAGGGGCGTTTCCATAAATTCTATTTTTTTAATTATTAAACGGTGGGGACTGTTTTATTTCGTTATTTTAGATATATTTAAATGCTTTTAACTATTAACAGACCTTTAAATACCTTACAACTCACAAACTCAAAACCTCAACAACACTTCTCTCCCAAAATATTTTTCTCTCTATGTAACAACCCTAAAAATGAATAGGATCAAGACTTAGGTTTTTCAAGAATGCTTGCGATTAGACCAAGGTCCACACGTATTGATACGCGTAGAACCAGACCTCAGAACCCTTACTACGACCAAGACAACTAACTTGGGGAGTTAATTGAGCTTGGAAAGGTTGGAACTAACCATGTGAGGCTCGCGGAAACGAAGATTTAATCGAAAGAGTTTTTACCGGACTCAAAAGAAGAAATCTTAAGTTTTGAGGGTCCAAGGGTAAAATGGTCTTTTCCAAGACAAGGGTAATATTGTAATTACCCTGAGGAATTAATTAATTAATAAATTAATTTATTTATTTAAGGCATTTCGGGTGGGGCAACCCAAATTGACCCATTTTCGCAAATGGGGTCACTCGGGTTCGAGCCCCACCAGAAGCAAGATTTAACTTGCTTTTATTTTTAATTTGGTAACTTAATTTTAATAAATCATTAATATTAACTGATTTAGGAAAAAGGAAATCAGATTTCTATTAATTTTAATTATTTATTTAAGTTGACTAAGTCCTACCAACAAGTCCTACTTCTACTAGACCACTATCTCCCATCTCCCACTCTCTTTCACGATTAATCTCTCTCTTTCTCACACTCTCTTTTGTCTGCAAACGTGAGAAAAATCAGAAAGAAAATTAAAGTTCTTCGTGCTTGAAGAATTCACACGCAAAACACAAAAGAGAAAGCAATTCGGTAACGTTAAGCAAAACGTACTACGCTAGTCGGGTAAGGTGTGAGTTTGGGTGTGTGGACTGATTTTTGGAGAGGTTCTTGGGCAGCATTCTCGTGATTGAACAAGAAAACTAAGGTATGGGTCTTCTTACTCTTGGTCCCTTTCCCAAGAGACCCCTAGGACTCAGAATATTCGGCTCAAAACTAAGGTTGTTTCCCCCGTTGCATGTCCCTGTCATTAGCTCCCAACGAATTCGTAGGTTGGTATGAATGCTGGTAGACTTAGGATTATGTGATGTTGTACTGGATATGAATGTGTTGGATGTACGTTAATTTATGAAAGGATAAACCATGTGTGTTCGGAATTATGAAAAAAATGTGTGACATGACTTGAGTCTCGGCCTAGAGGCTTAAAATTGTTAATGTTATGTTTGTTGTTTTATGTACACCAATTGAAGTAAATTGTGATATTCCTATGACATGAAGTGTGGCTGAATTGAGGAGTAATCTCTTGACTAAAGAATTCGTGAAAATAATGTACTTAAGAACGTATCAAATGAACTATGTATTACTCTATAAATTCATGAATAAATGGAGATGAAAATGAGCAAAGAGTTTTACCTTAAATTTCCAGCACTATATTGATATATCTCTGCCAAATTAAGTTGCATGAAATGTTAAGAAAAATAAAGAATAATAGGTGAGGTCATTGAGGGTCGAACCCGTGACCTCACCCCGTTAAAATCCCCCAAAATTAAAGAAGAAAAAAATATATGGTGAGGGGGATTCGAACCGTGTCATGGCTGGGAAAATAAGTTGTGAAAAATAAGAAATGAGAGGGGTGGGATTCGAACCCACACCCTCTCGGTTAGAACCCAAAGAAAATAAAAAAATAAAAAAATGAGAGGCGTGTGAATCGAACCCACGACCTCTATGCGGATGGGAGAAGATAAAAAAATAAAAAAAAATACAAAATGATGCTGTGGGGGTTCGACCCCACAACATCACAGTCAACTCTTAAAAAGGAGAATAAAATAAAGAGGTTGTAGGGGTTCGATCCCACAACCTCTCGGCCTTAAGCGAATGGAAGGGAAAGAAAATAAAGAAGAATTAGGTGTGGCTGAGGGGACTCGACCTCGGGTCCCAATGTCTCACATGGACCGAAACAAATAAAGGAAAAATGAAAATGGGGTTGTGGGGGCTCGAACCCACAACCCATCGGCCAATGCAAGGAAAAAGTTAAATAGAAAAGTAATCCTTCAATGTTGACATGGTGAATTGACTTAAGTTAAAATGTTATGAATATTAGAATAAAATCAATTAAAGATATAAATGATATCCAATTGATTCAAGACTTGGGTTTCCTTGCCCAAACTTCCGTATTGATACATAAGCCATACGTGAACAAAATATCCAAGAATAATGCCACCTACTTAGATCAAAATCAAGATCTTGGCATACATACAAGATACATAAGTCTTGTACTACATAATCTTAGAAATGTAAGAATCACTTAACGAACTATGAATGAAGCCTCATGGCTTGTGTGTATAGACTCATAAGTCTAACATACGTTCAAAAGTAAGTGAACCTAAGATGTATTACATGAAATGATGAACCCTAGAGGGGTTAAGTAAGGATGTGAGACACACCAAACGGCCAAGTGCATTGGCATATGACGAAATGAACATTCACGTAATAAGAGGTGAATAATTAAGAAAAACAAAGGTGCAAATGATGATGAATGTTGTGACAACATGATATGAGGCTAATGAAAATGAGGAGAGTAATCTCAAATGAGCCTAAGTAAATGTTACTAACATGTATTCACCTATGAGAGTGTAAGATAATGAAGAGACCAGTCTCTATGAACACTCTAATGAGAGTATTGAGCTTAACACACTTAATACGAATGATGAGATGAGAAATCATCTAATGAGCTATGATATCCTCATACTAGAAGTCAACTTCCATGACGTATGAGATGAATGAAATGGAACTTTATACTGAGCACCGATAGACTAGCTATGAGCGGTGATTCCTTCTTTCGGGAAGGGCGGAGGTTCACTTAACTCTCATGAGATGAGACTGTCCGGCTTGCCGGGTATGGGTCTCCTTATATCTCCTAGTCTTCGAACCTATACTGCCAATATAGGGATCTGGCGGGGTTAAATTCCCATGTACGCTAGCATATTATTGGATCACCTTGGCCGGTGATTCCACCTCTTTTCGGTGTGGGGGAGACACTGGATTTCATGATGCTCACATGATCTATGTCGGTTAAAGTTAAAGTTTCCAATGAACGAATGAGTCCAGCCTCAAATGATGCACATAATGAAATGAATGAATACCAAAGGTGTTAGCATAGGATAATCAAAAGGTGCGTTAGATTCAAGTAATGACATTAGGTCATTCTTAGTCATTGCACAACGAACCTAATGATAGTCTTAAACTACATCCTAGGTAGAACCGGTGGTTACACTGGACTATGAACGAAATGGAATGAAGTACGTATGAATGAATGAATCATACTCTGTGTTTGCTAACGAAGACTCCCTAGTTGAGGTCCCATATGTTGAGCCCTCATTTCTGGGATGTCTTAATGTCAAGTCCATGATTCCAAGGTCTCATGGCATATGAATGAATGATATGAACGAAGTTATGTGCTACATGCAAAATGTACTGTATGCTGTATGATATGTGCTATGTGTAAATGTTATGTGCTGTGTGAAAAGTATGATGATGTATGTTATTCTCATGGCATAACTTTCCTATTCCAAATCTGGAAAGCTCACTGACTTTCCTAATCCAGATTTGGAAAGATCATTTACTTTCCTAATTCAAATTAGGAAACTTTCCAAATCTCAATTTAGCAAGTCCACTGACTTGACTTCCAAAAATCATGTTGTTAGGAAAGAGCTATTCTTTCTCATGCATGTCCTTGGTGTGTGCTTGCATATACCCATACTTAGTACAAGTGTGTACTAACCCTATACAAACTCTACTATTTTAGGTGCAAGCACAGGTAGACGATAGGGCTACAGGATCATCGCTGCAGTTATCCGGACGTCCATCATTCATCCGGTTTTGGTAGGTCCTCATGCTTTCGAGGATGCTACTGTTTATGTTCTAGCTTAGTTTAGGAGTTGAGCTAGTGGAGCATATTCCACTAGCGTTTCTTTCTTATTTTATTCAGACTATGTATTGGTGCCATTTTGGTAATTATACACTTATGTTTATTGAACTATTCCTTTCATTTGATTATCTCTTAATGATTAGATGGTTGATGTTGAACAAATTACGAATGTATTAGAAATGTTTAGTAAGCAATGTTTAGAAGTAAAAAGTTTCAATTTTTCCGCTAAAAACTAACTTATGTAAAGTAAGAATGACGTAAGTAGGCTTGTCTGCGACCTCTGAGAGGTCAACGACGCCGGTCTCGTCTGGGGTCTAGATTCCAGTCCTGACACTCTAGACTCAATTGATGACCATAAACAAGGTGAATATTAAGGTCCCAGAACCAACCTTTCCACTCCAATTTCATGAAGAAAACATCAAACAACATATGGGATCCTTCATCCATGGAACACTTTTCTTCATGAAGCCCTTCAACTCTTCAATTTTGTATTTGTAAATTCTTAAACAACTAGGGTTTTTAATCTAGCAATGTGTTCTTCCTATTATCGATTTCAATGGGTCAATTGTCTCGTATAATTGTTTACTTGTTTTTCAATGATAATTTTTATGGTAAAAATTCCCATGAACCCATGTACTCCCTCATGGCCCCAATTTCATGAGTTGTGATGAGCGTATTGATGCAAGATGAATACTATGAATTGTGTCTAAGATAATTAAGTGAATTAATCTTGTTTTATTCATTCCTAGTGTAGTAATTCTAGGTTTAATTGTAAGATATGATTCATGTAACAATCTGAAAACGACTATGCTAAGTAAGACCTAAACGTACCTAGAATACATAGGTTAGACCGGGCTCACACGACTTGATGCGCGTGGAACCGGACCCGTGGACCTATGCACCAGCCAACTCAACCAACTTGGTGAGTTGGTTGAGCTAGTAAGTGTTCGTTCCAGCAATGTTAGGTCCCCGAACACTAGGATTCACCTGGGTGAGTCTTAACCAGACTTAAAGGGTTAGTCCTAGGTTTTAAGGGTTCTAGGGGTAAAGGTAATTTTGGGGCTAGGGGTAGTATAGTAACTACCCTAGGTTGATATTTAATTAATTAAATAAGGTTTTTAATTAGTCAAAATGGGTCAAAGCTCAGTGGTCAAACCCGAGTTTGACCGGATCTCCACACTCGGGTTCAAGCTGAGTTGGAGATATTAAAAGGGACGATTCAAATGATTTTAAATTAGAAAAAATAAGGAGGGGAATTATAGTAACTTAACATATAGATTATAATCTGATTTTATCATTTAAATTATGTTGAATAAGTCAACAAAAAACTCCCAATAAGGAGGCGCACGACTTCCACTAGGAGTGTACTCAATGTGCACTCTTAATTCATTATATATTCACAAACGTTTTTCAGCTTTACATTGCAATTCAAAAACAGAAAACAAAAGAAATTTACTGTTCTAAAAGTTCTCGACATTCATCAATCAAAAACGAAAAGAAAAATTGTACACCTAAGTACTTTAAGAACTCACGTGAAGGAATTCACTTGTGAACAAGAACCAAGGCTCGGAAGAGAGGTTTGTGCGTGGGTTAGGACGTGTTGATGGCTGGTTGTCAAAGTTGAAAAGGTATGGGTTTTCTTCTCTCTTGTTCCCTTTCCCAAAAGTCCCCTAAGGTTCATTTCAAATCCAATCTAAAAACTAAGGTTTTCCCCGTTGCATGCCCTGTCATTAGATCCTACGAACGATTGATGCATGCGTTGGTATGACTTCTGGTAGATGATTTTAGGACTGATTGTGATTGTGTGCAATGTGTGTTCTCGAACTGTTTATGATTTCGTTATGTACGTCCGAATGTTGAATGTTACATGTGCACAAGTATGCTATTTTCCGTGATAATGTTGTTACGATCTACTTGAAGAAGTTGTGAATTATATGTTACGTAATGTTGTGTGTTTAACATGCAAAAAGAAACCGTGATATTCATGCAAAGTAAATGAAAGTGATGATCTAAAATAAAATACTAATTGCCGAATTAAAATAAGTCTAAGACTCTCGGCCATGTACATCAATGCACAAATAAATGGTATGGATATATAGACGTAAGTTTAGTCTAAAGTATTGGTTAAAGTTGATATAAAAATTGAAACCAAATTGTCTAGACTAAAGTGTAAGAAGAATGAACTTGATGACCTAATGCTAATTAGAGAAGACTCGGCTAAATTCAAAGAAAAAAAGATGCTGCAATTGAGTGTGGATCTCGAAACCTTAAGGTATTAATACTAGAGAAGAGGCCTTGAATTAAAAGAAAAAAATAGTGTGAGAGAGGGGATTCGAACCCAGCCTCAAGGCCAAGTCTGTGAGATACATAAGTCTCACATATATTTAAAATTATATGCTGCCCAAGGGATTCGAACACGGGTCCTCTTGATCGAAATTGTGAGGCATATAAGTCTTACATATAATAATATAAAACGCATCCACTAGAAATCGAACTCGGGTCTCTTGGCAAAATGTGCTAGATGCATAAGTCTTGCACAATATGCACTTAGATGATCATGAATCCCTTAGCCAACTATGAGTAACCCGAAAGGGATACTACCATGAGTGTAAAGTACACTAAAGGCCATGTGCATGGCATATGATGTAAGTTAATGGCAAGATGAAGAAATGAACATTCACGTAATGAGGTGAATAATTATGTCAAACTATGATGTTAATGAAAATGGCGACAACATGATAAGAGGCTAAGATGAATGGTGAGACAAGTCTCAACCAAGCCTAAGTAAAGGTCACCAAAAGTACTCACCTAAGAGAGTGTTGAATATTAAGAGACAAGTCTCAATCACATTCTATATGTAAGTGTAAGGACAATTCACACTTAATACATAAAGGAGAGACGAGAAATCATCTAATGATATATGACTACCTCATTCTAGAAGCAAGCTTCGATGATGTATGAGTTGAATATAAATAGAAACATTATACTGAGCACAGATAGGCTAGTTATGAGTGGTGATGCATTCTTTCGGGAAGGGCGGAGGTTAACCTAATTCTCATGAGATGAGACTGTCCACCAAGGTGGGTATGGGTCTCCCTAAATCTCTTAGTCTTCGAACTATGTTGCCACCATAGGGAACTAGCTTGGTTCGAACCCCTAAAGCTAGCATGATTTGGTTTCACTTTGGCCAGTGACTCCACCTCTTTTCGGTGTGAGGGAGACACCGGGCTTCATGATGCTCACATGATCTATGTCGTTTAAGGTTGAAGTTCCTCAAAGTATGAAAGATAATGAAATGAACGATACCGAAGGTGTTTGTGCAAGACAATCAGGAGGTGAAACCAGATTCAAGTAATGACATTAGGTCATTCTTGGTCATTGCACTTCATGATCCCAATGAGAGTCTTAAACTTCAACCTAGGTATAGCTGGTGTTTACATCAGCCTACGAATGAATAAAATGAATAATTAGAAGTACGAGTGAATGAATGAAGCAGACTCTATGTTTGCTAAAGAAGGCCCTCTGGTTGAGGTCCCATATGTTGGGCCCTCACTTGAGATGTCTTAATTTTACATCCATGATTCCAAGGTCTCGTGGATATGAAATATGTAGTATATGAAACATGAAATGTACGTTATGTGAACCTATGTGTGTATGATGTCTGACATATTCATGGTATGACCTTCCTATTACGAATTAGGCAAGTCAAGATACTTGACCTCCTAAGAAAGTATGTTGATTAGAAAGAGCCATTCTTGTTCATGCATTACCGTTATGTGTTGTTGCATATACCCATACTTAGTACAAGTGTGTACTAATTCCATACAATAATACTATTTTTAGGTGCAGGCTCAGGTGGACGTTGAAGGTATCATTGCAGCTGTTCGGACTCAGATATTTCATCCGGACTTGGTAGGCTCTCATGCATTCGAGGATGCCTGCCTTTAAATTCTTGCTTAGTAGTAGGTTTGAACTAGTAGAGTATGTTCCACTAGTGTTTCTTTCCTATTTATTCAGATTCTTGTAATAGTGCCATTTTGGCAAGTATTACTTATGACATGAGATTCTATTTCTTTCAAGTTGTATGCTTCTATAACTAGATGGTTGATGTATGAGCAATGAACTTCCTTACAAATACGCATTTATATGAAGTCTATGTATACTTCAAATATAAATAAAAAGTTTTAAATTTTCTGCTAAAATTAACTGTATGAATGTGACGAATGCAAGAAGAGGCTTGTCTGCAACCTCTGAGAGGTCAACGACGTCGGTTACGATTTGGATTCCAGAATCTGGGTCGAGACAAACTTGATATCAGAGCTTCAGGTTAAATATCCAAGACATCAGGCTCATATCAACCACGTTAAGTAGTTTCTAAGTTATGGTAGTGAAGTGCACCACTATCATGAATTAGAGACTGCATAATGCTTAGGAAATTTTCCCTTCTTCTACTCTTGCTATGTGGAATTGTGACATAATTGTGTCATTAAGAATCTAACTCTCTCCATGTATCTACGTGTAGATAGTCAATACGAGGAGAAATGCAGGCAGGAGGGTAGGTGAGGCAGCTGCTGGAGGAAATCAAGTTCCTCCTCAAGCCCCAATTACTGTTGATCAAGTGCCTGTCAATCCAGCTGGGTTGACAGATGGTGAAGTGAGGAACGCTTTGCTGCAGATGGCACAGGCCATCACTACTCAGGCTCAAGCCATCACTACTCAAGCCGCGAGAGAGGGTGCTCCCAGAGAGAACCCTCATGCTAGCACCATGGCTAGCAGGCTGAGGGACTTCACCAGAATGAACCCCCTAGTTTACTAAGGATCCCAAGACCAATGAGGATCCCCAGGAGTTCGTTGATGAGGTCCACAAGATCCTTTGTGCCATGGGAGTAGATGAGGAGGCAAAGGCTGAGTTGACTGCATATCAACTCAAGGATGTGGCACAAATTTGGTACCGGATATGGATTGATAGCCGAGCACGTGGATATGTTCCCATTACTTAAGATGTTCTCAAGACTGCCTTTCTGGAGAGATTTTTCCCCAGAGAGAAATGAGAAGCCAAGGTTGAAGAGTTCATCAACCTGAGACAGGGAGGTATGTCGGTCAAGGAGTATTCCTTGAAATTCGTTAAACTCTCAAAGTATGCTTCTTCTCTGGTGGCAAATAGCAGGGATGAAATGAGCAGGTTTGTGACTGGCGTGTTGGAGGATCTAGTGGAAGATTGTCGGGCAGCCATGTTGCATGATAGCATGGATCTGGGCAGGTTGATGGTGCACGCTCAGCAAGTGGAGGATAGCCGCCGTAAGAAGAAAGTTCATGAAAGCAAGAAGCCTAAGCCTGCGGATCAGACTGGTTCTAGCTTGGGTAGGGGCTCATTTAGAGTCCAGAACAGGCCTAAGTTCAAGAGACATTCAGGTAATTCTGCTTCTTCAGGGAATTCGAATGCCAAAGTGAACGAGTCTGGCCCCAGAAAGGGCAATGATCAGAACGTCCAGCGAAAAAGCAATATTTGTGGTAAATGTGGACGTCCTCATGGGGGTGAATGTTTAGTAGGTACTAACACCTGCTTCGGGTGTGGCAATACTGGACACATGGTCAAAGAATGTCCTCAAATGATGAATGAGGCCAAGGCAGGTGCTCAGCCTCGGCCGAATGCAAATGCTGCAGAAAAACCTCCTAAGAGGAACCGATTTATGCGCTGAAAGGTAGAGAAGAACAAGAGAAGTCAGCTGATGTAGTCACGAGTACGTTGCATGTCTTTACTTTCCCAGTGTATGCATTGTTAGATTCAGGATCCACTCTATCATTTGTTACTCCTTTGATAGCTAGTAGGTTTGATGTGTTTCCTGAAATCTTGCATGAGCCAATTCTAGTAAGTACTCCCATAGGAGATGGCATTAGAGCAGAAAGAGGTTATAAAAATTGCCCAATTCACATCATTGATATAGTCACTCATGCTGATCTTGTGGAATTAGCAATGCTCGATTTTGATATAATCTTGGATATTGATTGGCTCCATAAGTATTATGCCACAATACATTGTCGAAATAGGGTAGTGAGGTTTCAGTTTCCCAATGTGTTAGAGAGGGAATGGGAAGGGCATGGTTCAAGTCCAGTCGGCCAAATTGTTTCACACTTGAAGGCCAACAAGATGATAGCTAAGGGGTACTTGTACCACTTAGTTAGGGTCAATGACTTAGATCAATAAGTTCCTTGCATAGACTCAGTGTCAATAGTGAATGAGTTCCCAGATGTCTTTCTGAAGGATTTACCAGGAATTCCTCCTGAACGTGAGATTGACTTTGGTGTTGATTTAGATCCCAACACCAAGCCAATTTTATTCCCCCGTATAGGATGGCACCAGCTGAACTCAAAGAGTTGAAGTTGCAGTTAAAAATCTACTTGATAAGGGCTTCATCCAGCCGAGCATATCCCCATGGGTGCTCCAGTGTTGTTCGTAAAGAAAAAGGATGGAACCCTTAGAATGTGCATCGATTATCGGCAACTCAACAAAGTCACTATAAAGAATAAGTACCCTCTTCCCAGAATCGACGATCTGTTTGACCAACTCCAAGGTTCAAGTTTCTTTTCCAAGATAGACCTTCGGTCAGGCTACCATCAGCTTAGAGTGAGGAGAAGACGTCCCTAAGACGGCTTTTCGTACTAGATATGGGCATATGAGTTTCTGGTCATGTCATTCGGTCTCACTAACGCACCAGCCGCGTTTATGGACCTTATGAATAGGTCTTCCGTGAGTACCTTGATTCCTTCGTCATAGTATTCATAGATGACATTCTCATATACTCTAAGTCTAAAGAAGAGATGAGTACACTTAAGAAAGACATTGCAAGTACTCAAGAACATCAGTTGTATGCAAAGTTCAGCAAATGTGAATTCTGGTTGAGATCAGTGACCTTTCTTGGTCATGTTGTGACCGACCAAGGTGTTGAAGTTGATCCTAAGAAGGTTGAGGCGGTGAAGAATTGGCCGAGACCCCTTACTCCTACAGATATTCGGAGTTTTTGGGCAATTAGCCCAGGTTTGTGGAAGGTTTTCCACTATTGTGCTCCATTGACAGCCTTGACGAAGAAGAAGGTAAAGTTTGAGTGGTCTGAAAAATGTGAGAAGAGCTTCCAAGAGCTCAAAGACCGACTCACTTCAGCCCCAGTTCTCACGTTGCCGAGGAGTGGTGCAGGATATGTGGTGTACTGTGATGCTTCCCGGGTAGGTTTGGGATGTGTTCTTATGCAGGATGGCAAGGTGATTGCATATGCATCGAGACAGTTGAAATCCACGAGAAGAACTATCCTACTCATGATCTTGAGTTAGCTGTGTGGTGTTTGCATTAAAACTTTGGAGACATTATTTATATGGTGTACATGTTGATGTATATACTGACCATAAAAGTCTTCAGTATGTTTTTACGCAGAGGGAGTTGAACCTTCGTCAGAGGAGATGGCTAGAACTGCTCAAAGATTATGATAGCATGTTTTTATCACCCGGGTAAGGCCAATGTAGTGGCTGATGCGTTGAGTCGATTGAGCATGGGCAGCGTGTCTCATATTGATGAAGGGAAGAAGGAGCTGGTTAAAGAGGTACACCAATTGGCTAGATTGGGTGTACGGCTGACAGATGCACCAAGTGGGGGTGTTTCGGTTCACTCAAGCTCCGAATCCTCATTTGTTGTAGATGTTAAAGCCAATCAGCATCTCGACCCAGTACTCATGGAGTTGAAGGACTCAGTATTGAGTAAGTTGAATGAATCATTTTCCCTAGGAGGGGATGGTGTACTCAAGTACCAAAACAGGTTATGTGTGCCCAATGTTGATAATTTGAGGTCTAATATTTTGGCAGAAGCTCATGGTTCCAGGTATTCCATTCATCCAGGTGCCACAAGATGTACCATGACCTTAAAGAGGTCTATTGGTGGAAGGCATGAAGAGAGATATCTCTAAATTCGTGGAGGAGTGTCCGAATTGCCAACAGGTTAAGGCAGAACACCTTAAGCCTGGGGTCTCACTCAGACGATTGAGATTCCAACATGGAAGTGGGAGGCTATCAATATGGATTTTGTGGTTGGTCTGCCAAAGACTAGGAAACTACATGATTCCATTTGGGTTATTGTTGACAGAATGACCAAGTCCGCTCACTTCATACTGTGAAGTCTATTTACAAGCTGAAGATTATGCCAAGCTTTATATTGATGAGATAGTGAGATGGCACGGGATTCCTCTGTCTATCATCTCAGATAGGGGATCCCGGTTTACTTCTCATTTTTGGAGATCTTTCCAAAAGGGCTTGGGTACACAGGTGATGCTTAGTACTGCTTTTCATCCGCACTCGGATGGACAAGTAGAGTGTACCATCCAGACCCTTGAAGACATGTTGAGAGCATGTGTTATTGACTTCAAGGGGAGTTGGGATGATCACTTGCCGCTGATAGAGTTCTCTTACAATAATAGCTACCATTCCAGTATTGGGATGGCACCTTTTGAAGCACTATATGGCCGAAGATGTAGGTCTCCGGTTGGGTGGTTTGAGGTAGGAGAATCTGCCATCCTTGGTCCTGAGATCGTATATGAGGCTATGGAGAAGGTGAGAATGATCAGAGATAGATTGGCTACTGCTTACAGTCGTCAAAAATCCTATGCAGACAACAGAAAAGAGCTCTAGAATTTGAGGTGGGTGATCAAGTCTACTTGAAGATATCACCTATGAAAGGGGTGATGAGGTTTGGTAAGAAAGGTAAGTTGAGTCCGAGATATATAGGTCCTTATGAGGTCTTGCAGCGAGTAGGAAATGTGGCCTACGAATTGAAGTTACCTCAAGATTTGGCTTTGTTCATCCAGTGTTTCACGTTTCAATGCTTAAGAAGTGTCTAGGCGATCCAGCATCCATCCTTCCTGTTGAGGGGTTAGGAGTTGATAGAACCTTTCTTATGAAGAGGTTCCAATCGCAATTTTAGATCGTCAAGTGAAGCGACTGAGGAACAAGAGGTTGCCACCGTGAAAGTCCTATGGCAGAACCACCTTGTTGAGGGAGCAACGTGGGAGGCCGAGGCTGATATGAGATCCCGACCTCATTTGTTCAGTTCCTAAGGTTAGATATTCTTTTCCTAAAGCCTGATTTATGTTTAAGAAACTCTAAGTTCTAAGTGTTGTAGTCAAATTGGTGTGATAGGTCACTAATCGTATGTTTTCATAGCACTATATGAGTTAAAATGAAGTTATGTTTTCAATTTATGTTGTTGTTTTGTGTAGCATAGACATGTTTTCTGTGTTGCATGAATTGTGATGTGCATTAATGTTAAGTGTGATTGAGAAGGAAATTCCTCAATCTCAAGTATGAAGCCTTAGATAAGCTTGAATGGTATTCACCACCCAAATAAGTGTGAATCAAATGTTCACAAAAGAGAAACGTTTAAGTATGATGAAGTAGCTTTCGAAAATCACCCTCTTTGTTTAAATGATGTGTAGTGTCATTCGGGGACGAATGTTCCTAAGGGGGGTATAATGTAACAATCGAAAATACTATGCTAAGTAAGACCTAAACGTACCTAGAATACATAGGTTAGACCGGGTTCACACGGCTTGATGCGCGTGGAACCGGACCCCTGACCTATGCACCAGCCAAGCCAACCAACTTGGTGAGTTGGTTGAGCTAGGCAGGGTTGGTTCCAGCCATGTTAGGTCCCCAACACTAGGATTCACCCGGGTGAGTCTTAACCGGACTTAGAGGGTTAGTCCTAGGTTTTAAGGGTTCTAGGGGTAAAAAGGTTAATTTCGGGGCTAGGGGTAGTATAGTAACTACCCTAGGTTGATATTTAATTAATTAAATAAGGTTTTTAATTAGTCAAAATGGTCAAAGCTCGGTGGTCAAACCCGAGTTTGACCGGATCTCCACACTCGGGTTCAAGCCGAGTTGGAGACATTAAAAGGGACGATTTAAATGATTTTAAATTAGAAAAAATAAGGAGGGGCATTATAGTAACTTAACATATAGATTATAATCTGATTTTATCATTTAAATTGTGTTGAATAAGTCAACAACAAACTCCCAAGAAGAGGCGCACGACTCCACTAGGAGTGTACTCAATGTGCACTCTTAATTCATTATATATCCACAAACGTTTTTCAGCTTTACTTTGCAATTCAAAAACAGAAAAAAAATAAGTCTACTGTTCTAAGAGTTCTCGATTCATCAATCAAAAACGAAAAGAAAATTGTACGCCTAGTGCTTTAAAATCACGTAAAGGAATTCACTTGTGAACAAGAACCAAGGCCGGAAGAGAGGTTTGTGCGTGGGTTAGGACGTGTTGTGCTGGTTGTCAAAGTTGAAAAGGTATGGTTTTCTTCTCTCTTGGTCCCTTTCCCAAGAGTCCCCTAAGGTCAGTTCAAATCCAATCTAAAAACTAAGGTTGTCCCCGTTGCATGCCCTGTCATTAGATCCTAAGAACGATTGATGCATGCGTTGGTATGACTTCTGGTAGATGATTTTAGGACTTATTGTGATTGTGCAATGTGTGTTCTCGGACTGTTTATGATTTTGTTATGTACGTCCGAATGTTGAATGTTACATGTGCACAAGTATGTTGTTTTCCGTGATATGTTGTTACGGTCTACTTGAAGAAGTTGTGAATTATATGTTACGTAATGTTGTGTGTTTAACATAAAAAGAAACCGTGATGTTCATGAAAAGTAAATGAAAGTGATGATCTAAAATAAAATACTAATTGCCGAATTAAAATGAGTTAAGACTCTCGGCCATGTACATCAATGCACAAATAATGGTACGGATATATAGACGTAAGTTTATTCTAAAGTATTGGTTAAAGTTGATATAGAATCAAACCAAATTGTCTATACTAAAGTGTAAGAAGAATGAACTTGATGACCGAATACTAATTAGAGATGACTAGGCTAAATTCGAAAAAGAGATGCTGCCATTGAGTGTGGAACCCGAGACCTTAAGGTCCTAATACTAGAGAAGAGACCTTGAATTAAAAAAAAAAAAATAATGTGAGAGAGGGGATTCGAACCCGGCCTCAAGGCCAAGTCTGTGAGATACATAAGTCTCACATATAATTAAAACTTATATGCTGCCCAAGTGATTCGAACACGGGTCCTCTTGACCGAAATTGTGAGGCACATAAGTCTTACATATAATAAGATAAACGCATCCACTAGAAATCGAACTCGGGTCTCTTGGCCAAATGTGCTAG
This sequence comes from Solanum lycopersicoides, assembly GCA_022817965.1. Lineage (NCBI taxonomy): Eukaryota > Viridiplantae > Streptophyta > Magnoliopsida > Solanales > Solanaceae > Solanum > Solanum lycopersicoides. Next base: position 64,204,548 of record CM040629.1, on the reverse strand, counting down.
ATGCATAAGTCTTGCATAAGTCTTGCACANTTCTAGAAGCAAGCTTCGATGATGTATGAGTTGAATATAAATAGAAACATTTACTGAGCACAGATAGGCTAGTTATGAGTGGTGATGCCTTCTTTCGGGAAGGGCGGAGGTTACATAATTCTCATGAGATGAGACTGTCCACCAAGGTGGGTATGGGTCTCCCTAAATCTCTAGTCTTTGAACTATGTTGCCACATAGGGAACTAGCTTGGTTCGAACCCCTAAAGCTAGCATGTTTGGTTTCACTTTGGCCAGTGACTCCACCTCTTTTCGGTGTGGGGAGACACCGATTTCATGATGCTCACATGATCTATGTCGGTTAAGGTTGAAGTTCCTCAAAGTATGAAAGATAATGAAATGAACGATACCGAAGGTGTTTGTGCAAGACAATCAGGAGGTGAAACCGGACTCAAGTAATGACATTAGGTCATTCTTGGTCATTGCACTTCATGATCCCATGAGAGTCTTAAACTTCATCCTAGGTATAGCTGGTGTTTACATCAGCCTATGAATGAATGAAATGAATAATGTGAAGTACGAATGAATGAATGAAGCAGACTCTATGTTTGCTAAAGAGGCCCTCGGTTGAGGTCCCATATGTTGGGCCCTCACTTGAGATGTCTTAATTACGTCCATGATTCCAAGGTCTCGTGGATATGAAATGTATATATGAAACATGAAATGTACGTTATGTGAACCTATGTGTGTATGATGTGTGACATATTCATGGTATGACCTTCCTATTACGAATTAGGCAAGTCAAGAGACTTGACCTCCTAAGAAAGCATGTTGATTAGGAAGAGCCATTCTTGTTCATGCATTACCGTTATGTGTTGTTGCATATACCCATACTTAGTACAAGTGTGTACTAATTCCATACAATATTACTATTTTAGGTGCAGGCTCAGGTGGACGTTGAAGGTATCATTGCAGCTGTTCGGACTCAGAGATTTCATCCGGACTTGGTAGGTCCTCATGCATTCGAGGATGCCTGCCTTTAATTTCTTGCTTAGTAGTAGGTTTGAACTAGTGGAGTATGTTCCACTAGTGTTTCTTTCCTATTTATTCAGATTCTTGTAATAGTGCCATTTTGGCAAGTATTACTTATGACATGAGATTCTATTTCTTTCAAGTTGTATGTTTATAACTAGATGGTTGATGTATGAGCAATGAACTTCCTTACAAATACGTTTATATGAAGTCTATGTATACTTCAAATATAAAAAAAAGTTTTAAATTTTCTGCTAAAATTAACCGTATGAATGTGACGAATGCAAGAAGAGGCTTGTCTGCACCTCTGAGAGGTCAACGACGCGGTTCGATTTGGATTCCAGAATCTGGGTCGAGACAAACTTGGTATCAGAGCATCAGGTTAAATATCCAAGACATCAGGCTCATATCAACCACGTTAAGTAGTTTCTAAGTTATGGTAGTGAAGTGCACCACTATCATGAATTAGAGACTGCATAATGCTTAGGAAATTTTCCCTTCTTCTACTCTTGCTATGTGGAATTGTGACATAATTGTGTCATTAAGAATCTAACTCTCTCTTGTATCTACGTGTAGATAATGAATACGAGGAGAAATGCAGGCAGGAGGGTAGGTGAGGCAGCTGCTGGAGGAAATCAAGTTCCTCCTCAAGCCCCATGTTGATCAAGTGCCTGTCAATCCAGCTGGGTTGACAGATGGTGAAGTGAGGAATGCTTTGCTGCAGATGGCACAGGCCATCACTACTCAGGCTCAAGCCATCACCTCAAGCCGCGAGAGAGGGTGCTCCCAGAGAGAACCCTCATGCTAGCACCATGGCTAGCAGGCTGAGGGACTTCACCAGAATGAACCCCAGTTTACTACGGATCCAAGACCAATGAGGATCCCCAGGAGTTCGTGGATGAGGTCCACAAGATCCTTTGTGCCATGGGAGTAGATGAGGAGGCGAAGGCTGAGTTGACTGCATATCAACTCAAGGATGTGGCACAAATTTGGTACCGGATGTGGATGATAGCCGAGCACGTGGAGATGTTCCCATTACTTGGGATGTTCTCAAGACTGCCTTTCTGGAGAGATTTTCCCCAGAGAGAACGAGAAGCCAAGGTTGAAGAGTTCATCAACCTGAGACAGGGAGGTATGTCAGTCAAGGAGTATTCCTTGAAATTCGTTAAACTCTCAAAGTATGCTTCTTCTCTGGTGGCAAATAGCAGGGATGAAATGAGCAGGTTTGTGACTGGCGTGTCGGAGGATCTAGTGGAAGATTGTCGGGCAGCCATGTTGCATGATAGCATGGATCTGGGCAGGTTGATGGTGCATGCTCAGCAAGTGGAGGAGAGCCGCCGTAAGAGGAGAGTTCATGAAAGCAAGAAGCCTAAGCTGCGGATCAGACTGGTTCTAGCTCGGGTAGGGGCTCATTTGGAGTCCAGAACAGGCCTAAGTTCAAGAGACATTCAGGTAATTCTGCTTCTTCAGGAATTCGAATGCCAAAGTGAACGAGTCTGGCCCCAGAAAGGGCAATGATCGAACGTCCAGCGAAAAAGCAATTTTGTGGTAAATGTGGACGTCCTCATGGGGGTGAATGTTTAGTAGGTACTAACACCTGCTTCGGGTGTGGCAAGACTGGACACATGGTCAGATGTCCTCAAATGATGAATGAGGCCAAGGCAGGTGCTCAGCCTCGGCCGAATGCAAATGCTGCAGCCGAACCTCCTAAGAGGAACCGATTTTATGCGCTGAAAGGTAGAGAAGAACAAGAGAAGTCAGCTGATGTAGTCACGGGTACGTTGCATGTCTTTACTTTCCCAGTGTATGCATTGTTAGATCCAGGATCCACTCTATCATTTGTTACTCCTTTGATAGCTAGTAGGTTTGATGTGTTTCCTGAAATCTTGCATGAGCCATTCTAGTAAGTACTCCCATAGGAGACGGCATTAGAGCAGAAAGAGTGTATAAAAATTGCCCAATTCACATCATTGATAGAGTCACTCACTGATCTTGTGGAATTAGCCATGCTCGATTTTGATATAATCTTGGATATGTTGGCTCCATAAGTATTATGCCACAATAGATTGTCGAAATAGGGTAGTGAGGTTTCAGTTTCCAAATGAGTTAGAGAGGGAATGGGAAGGGCATGGTTCAAGTCCAGTCGGCCAAATTGTTTCACACTTGAAGGCCAACAAGATGATAGCTAAGGGGTACTTGTACCACTTAGTTAGGGTCAATGACTTAGATCAATAAGTTCCTTGCATAGACTCAGTGTCAATAGTGAATGAGTTCCCAGATGTCTTTCTGAAGGATTTACCAGGAATTCCTCCTGAACGTGAGATTGACTTTGGTGTTGATTTAGATCCCAACACCAAGCCAATTTTTATTCCCCCGTATAGGATGGCACCAGCTGAAATCAAAGAGTTGAAGTTGCAGTAAAAATATCTACTTGATAAGGGCTTCATCCAGCCGAGCATATCCCCGTGGGATGCTCCAGTGTTGTTCGTAAAGAAAAAGGATGGAACCCTTAGAATGTGCATCGATTATCGGTAACTCAACAAAGTCACTATAAAGAATAAGTACCCTCTTCCCAGAATCGACGATCTGTTTGACCAACTCCAAGGTTCAAGTTTCTTTTCCAAGATAGACCTTCGGTCAGGCTACCATCAACTTAGAGTGAGGAGATAAGACGTCCCTAAGACGGCTTTTCATACTAGATATGGGCAATATGAGTTTCTGGTCATGTCATTCGGTCTCACTAATGCACCAGCCGCGTTTATGGACCTTATGAATAGGGTCTTCCGTGAGTACCTTGATTCCTTCGTCATAGTATTCATAGATGACATTCTCATATACTCTAAGTCTAAAGAAGAGAATGAGGTACACTTAAGAAAGACATTGCAAGTACTCATAGAACATCAGTTGTATGCAAAGTTCAGTAAATGTGAATTCTGGTTGAGATCAGTGACCTTTCTTGGTCATGTTGTGACCGACCAAGGTGTTGAAGTTGATCCTAAGAAGGTTGAGGCGGTGAAGAATTGGCCGAGACCCCTTACTCCTACAGATATTCGGAGTTTTATGGGCTTAGCCCAGGTTTGTGGAAGGTTTTTCCACTATTGTGGCTCCATTGACCGCCTTGACGAAGAAGAAGGTAAAGTTTGAGTGGTCTGAAAAATGTGAGAAGAGCTTCCAAGAGCTCAAAGACCGACTCACTTCAGCCCCATTTCTCACGTTGCCGAGGAGTGGTGCAGGATATGTGGTGTACTGTGATGCTTCCCGGGTAGGTTTGGGATGTGTTCTTATGCAGGATGGCAAGGTGATTGCATATGCATCGATACAGTTGGAAATCCACGAGAAGAACTATCCTACTCATGATCTTGAGTTAGCTGATGTGGTGTTTGCATTAAAACTTTTGAGACATTATTTATATGGTGTACATGTTGATGTATATACTGACCATAAAAGTCTTCAGTATGTTTTTACACAGAGGGAGTTGAACCTTCGTCAGAGGAGATGGCTAGAACTGCTCAAAGATTATGATATGAGTGTTTATTATCACCCGGGTAAGGCCAATGTAGTGGCTGATGCGTTGAGTCGATTGAGCATGGGCAGCGTGTCTCATATTGATGAAGAGAAGAAGGAGCTGGTTAAAGAGGTACACCAATTGGCTAGATTGGGTGTACGGCTGGCAGATGCACCAAGTGGGGGTGTTTCGGTTCACTCAAGCTCCGAATCCTCATTTGTTGTAGATGTTAAAGCCAATCAGCATCTCGACCCAGTACTCATGGAGTTGAAGGACTCAGTATTGAGTAAGTTGAATGAATCATTTTCCCTAGGAGGGGATGGTGTACTCAAGTACCAAAACAGGTTATGTGTGCCCAATGTTGATAATTTGAGGTCTAATATTTTTGCAGAAGCTCATGGTTCCAGGTATTCCATTCATCCAGGTGCCATCAAGATGTACCATGACCTTAAAGGGGTCTATTGGTGGAAAGGCATGAAGAGAGATATCTCTAAATTCGTGGAGGAGTGTCCGAATTGCCAACAGTTTAAGTCAGAACACCTTAAGCCCGAGGGTCTCACTCAGACGATTGAGATTCCAACATGGAAATGGGAGGCTATCAATATGGATTTTGTGGTTGGTCTGCCAAAGACTAGGAAACTACATGATTCCATTTTGGTTATTGTTGATAGAATGACCAAGTCCGCTCACTTAATACATGTGAAGTCTATTTACAACGCTGAAGATTATGCCAAGCTTTATATTGATGAGATAGTGAGATGGCACGGGATTCCTCTGTCTATCATCTCAGATAGGGGAGCCCGATTTACTTCTCATTTTTGGAGATCTTTCCAAAAGGGCTTGGGTACACAGGTGAAGCTTAGTACTGCTTTTCATCCGCACACGGATGGACAAGTAGAGTGTACCATCCAGACCCTTGAAGACATGTTGAGAGCATGTGTTATTGACTTCAAGGGGAGTTGGGATGATCACTTGCCGCTGATAGAGTTCTCTTACAATAATAGCTACCATTCCAGTATTGGGATGGCACCTTTTGAAGCACTATATGGCCGAAGATGTAGGTCTCCGGTTGGGTGGTTTGAGGTAGGAGAATCTGCCATCCTTGGTCCTGAGATCGTATATGAGGCTATGGAGAAGCTGAGAATGATCAGAGATAGATTGGCTACTGCTTACAGTCGTCAAAAATCCTATGCAGACAATAGAAAAAGAGCTCTAGAATTTGAGGTGGGTGATCAAGTCTACTTGAAGATATCACCTATGAAAGGGGTGATGAGGTTTGGTAAGAAAGGTAAGTTGAGTCCGAGATATATAGGTCCTTATGAGGTCTTGCAGCGAGTAGAAAATGTGGCCTACGAATTGAAGTTACCTCAAGATTTGGCTTTCGTTCATCCAGTGTTTCACGTTTCAATGCTTAAGAAGTGTCTAGGCGATCCAGCATCCATCCTTCCTGTTGAGGGGTTAGGAGTTGATAAGAACCTTTCTTATGAAGAGGTTCCAATCGCAATTTTAGATCGTCAAGTGAAGCGACTGAGGAACAAAGAGGTTGCCACCGTGAAAGTCCTATGGCAGAACCACCTTGTTGAGGGAGCAACGTGGGAGGCCGAGGCTGATATGAGATCCCGACCTCATTTGTTCAGTTCCTAAGGTTAGATATTCTTTTCCTCAAGCCTGATTTATGTTTAAGAAACTCTAAGTTCTAAGTGTTGTAGTCAAATTGGTGTGATAGGTCACTAATCGTATGTTTATTCATAGCACTATATGAGTTAAAATGAAGTTATGTTTTCAATTTATGTTGTTGTTTTCGTGTAGCATAGACATGTTTTCTGTGTTGCATGAATTGTGATGTGCATTAATGTTAAGTGTGATTGAGAAGGAAATTCCTCAATCTCAAGTATGAAGCCTTAGATAAGCTTGAATGGTATTCACCACCCAAATAAGTGTGAATCAAATGTTCACAAAAGAGAAACGTTTAAGTATGATGAAGTAGCTTTCGAAAATCACCCTCTTTGTTTAAATGATGTGTAGTGTCATTCGGGGACGAATGTTCCTAAGGGGGGTATAATGTAACAATACGAAAATAACTATGCTAAGTAAGACCTAAACGTACCTAGAATACATAGGTTAGACCGGGTTCACACGGCTTGATGCGCGTGGAACCGGACCCCTAGACCTATGCACCAGCCAATTCAACCAACTTGGTGAGTTGGTTGAGGTAGGCAGGGTTGGTTCCAGCCATGTTAGGTCCCCCAACACTAGGATTCACCCGGGTGAGTCTTAACCAGACTTAAAGGGTTAGTCCTAGGTTTTAAGGGTTCTAGGGGTAAAAAGTTAATTTCGGGGCCAGGGGTAGTATAGTAACTACCCTAGGTTGTTATTTAATTAATTAAATAAGGTTTTTAATTAGTCAAAAAGGTTCAAAGCTCGGTGGTCAAACCCGAGTTTGACCGGATCTCCACACTTGGGTTCAAGCTGAGTTGGAGACATTAAAAGGGACGATTTAAATGATTTTAAATTAGAAAAAATAAGGAGGGGCATTATAATAACTTAACATATAGATAATAATCTGATTTTATCATTTAAATTGTGTTGAATAAGTCAACAACAATCTCCCAATAAGGAGGCGCACGACTTCCACTAGGAGTGTACTCAATGTGCACTCTTAATTCATTATATATCCACAAACGTTTTTCAGCTTTACTTTGCAATTCAAAAACAGAAAAAAAATAAGTCTACTGTTCTAAGAGTTCTCGACAATTATCAATCAAAAACGAAAAGAAATATTGTACGCCTGAGTGCTTTAACAACTCACATAAAGGAATTCACTTGTGAACAAGAACCAAGGCCCGGAAGAGAGGTTTGTGCGTGGGTTAGGACGTGTTGGTGACTGGTTGTCAAAGTTGAAAAGGTATGAGTTTTCTTCTCTCTTGGTCCCTTTCCCAAGAGTCCCCTTAGGTTCAGTTCAAATCCAATCTAAAAACTAAGGTTGTCCCTGTTGCATGCCCCTGTCATTAGATCCTAAGAACGATTGATGCATGAGTTGGTATGACTTCTGGTAGATGATTTTAGGACTTATTGTGATTGTACAATGTGTGTTCTCGGACTGTTTATGATTTTGTTATGTACGTCCGAATGTTGAATGTTACATGTGCACAAGTATGTTGTTTTCCGTGATAATGTTGTTACGGTCTACTTGAAGAAGTTGTGAATTATATGTTACGTAATGTTGTGTGTTTAACATGCAACAAGAAACCGTGATGTTCATGAAAAGTAAATGAAAGTGATGATCTAAAATAAAATACTAATTGCCGAATTAAAATGAGTTTAAGACTCTCGGCCATGTACATCAATGCACAAATAAATGGTACGGATATATAGACGTAAGTTTATTCTAAAGTATTGGTTAAAGTTGATATAGAATCAAAACCAAATTGTCTATACTAAAGTGTAAGAAGAATGAACTTGATGACCGAATACTAATTAGAGATGACTAGGCTAAATTCGAAAAAGAGATGCTGCCATTGAGTGTGGAACCCGAGACCTTAAGGTCCTAATACTAGAGAAGAGACCTTGAATTAAAAAAAATAAAAAATAATGTGAGAGAGGGGATTCGAACCCGGCCTCAAGGCCAAGTCTGTGAGATACATAAGTCTCACATATAATTAAAAATTATATGCTGCCCAAGTGATTCGAACACGGGTCCTCTTGACCGAAATTGTGAGGCACATAAGTCTTACATATAATAAGATAAAACGCAGCCACTAGAAATCGAACTCGGGTCTCTTGGCCAAATGTGCTAGATGCATAAGTCTTGCACAATATGCACTTAGATGATCATGAATCCCTTAGCCAACTATGAGTAACCCGAAAGGGGTACTACCATGAGTGTAAAGTACACTAAAGGCCATGTGCATGGCATATGATGTAAGTTAATGGCAAGATGAAGAAATGAACATTCACGTAATGAGGTGAGTAATTATGTCAAACTATGATGTTAATGAAAATGGCGACAACATGATAAGAGGCTAAGATGAATGGTGAGACAAGTCTCAACCAAGCCTAAGTAAAGGTCACCAAAAGTACTCACCTAAGAGAGTGTTGAATATTAAGAGACAAGTCTCAATCACATTCTATATGTAAGTGTAAGGACAATTCACACTTAATATGTAAAGGGGAGATGAGAAATCATCTAATGAGCTATGACTACCTCATGCTAGAAGCAAGCTTCGATGATGTATGAGTTGAATGTAGGAACTTTAAACTGAGCACCGATAGGCTAGTTATGAGTGGTGATGCCTTCTTTTGGGAAGGGCGGAGGTTCACGTAATTCTCATGTATTGAGACTGTCCACCAAGGTGGGTATGGGTCTCCCTAAATCTCCTAGTCTTTGAACTATGTTGCCACCATAGGGAACTAGCTTGGTTCGAACCCCTAAAGCTAGCATGTTTTGGTTTCACTTTGGCCAGTGACTCCACCTCTTTTCGGTGTGGGGGATACACCAGATTTCATGATTCTCAGATGATCTATGTCGTTTAAGGTTGAAGTTCCTCAAAGTATGAAATATAATGAAATGAACGATACCGAAGGTGTTTGTGCAAAACAATTAGGAGGTGAAACCAGATCAAGTAATGACATTAGGTCATTCTTGGTCATTGCACTTCATGATCCTGATGAGAGTCTTAAACTTCAACCTAGGTATAGCTGGTGTTTACATCAGCCTACGTATGAATGAAATGAATAATGTGAAGTACAAATGAATGAATGAAACAGACTCTGTGTTTGCTAAAGAAGACCCTCGGGTTGAGGTCCCATATGTTGGGCCCTCACTTGAGATGTCTTAATGTTACATCCATGATTCCAAGGTCTCATGGATATGAAATATGTAGTATATGAAACATGAAATGTACGTTATGTGAACCTATGTGTGTATGATGTGTGACATATTCATGGTATTACCTTCCTATAACGAATTAGGCAAGTCAGGAGACTTGACCTCCTAAGAAAGCATGTTGATTAGGAAGAGCCATTCTTGTTCATGCATTACCGTTATGTGTTGCTGCATATAACCATACTTAGTACAAGTGTGTACTAATTCAATACAATATTACTATTTTTAGGTGCAGGCTCAGGTGGACGTTGAAGGTATCATTGCAGCTGTTCGGACTTAGATATTTCATCCGGACTTGGTAGGTCCTCATGCATTCGAGGATGCCTGTCTTTACATTCTTGCTTAGTAGTAGGTTTGAACTAGTGGAGTATGTTCCACTAGTGTGTCTTTCCTATTTTATTCAGACGCTTGTAATAGTGCCGTTTTGGCAAGTATTACTTATGACATGAGTTTCTATTTCTTTCAAGTTTTCTATAACTAGATGGTTGATGTATGAGCAATGAACTTTCTTAAAAATACACATTTATATGAAGTCTATGTATACTTCAAATATAAATAAAAAGTTTAAAATTTTCAGCTAAAATTAACTGTATAAATGTGACGATTACAAGAAGAGGCTTGTCTGTGAACTGAGAGGTCAACGACGCCGGTTGTGATTCGGATTCGAGAATCCGGGTCGTGACAATTCATGAACCATGAGAGGGTAACTGGATAGGGTTTTTATATGCAGATGAAGTTTGTATATGAATCAATGATTCAACTGGATGGTGATGATCCTATGAGTATTATATAAATTGTGGTATTGTTGAAAGATTTGCTGGCCTATATTCTTACACTTGACTATGCATTAGAGGTCAATAATTATGATAATGTTGTTGTTTTTATTGAAAGGTTATTTTCATGAAACACCGTGAACATGATGTGAAATCTACTCACATACTAATTATTCTAAGGTTTAAAGGACATTCTCATCTAATAAATCCATGAGCTATCATGATACAATGATAATTTGATTTTTATGCTTTCTTACATGAACATGAATATAGAGTAAAGACTTAACATAATTACTAAATATTAACACTAGTGTATAGGAGCAAGATATGGAAACCTTACACCTTAGTTAGTTTGGTTTGTAAAAGCAATCTCCCTATCCCTTATTTATGCGCCCACATTGGACTTAGCTAGTGGATCCACTTATAAGCTAAACATGTTCGTTCTACCTTATTCAACTAGGACACATCTTTTCAGCATGGGTTCATGACACCAGATTCCATGGAGCTTACCGTGGTCTATGTCGGTTATGATATATCTTCCTACATGACAAGAACAAGATCTATGAAAAGACAAGAACAAGAATATGAGTTATGTGCTATCATTACTGTGAGTGACGGTATAAGACTTCACTTATGCATTGCATAAGTATGCTTTGAGGGTGATTGTGGTATTTCTATAATGACATGATGTGTATGAGTTAAGTCATGCTTTAAATGAATATGTACTATGAATGTTAACCATGACTATGAACTCTCAATGAATATGAACTATGAATATGAGCTAAATCTATGACTTCTTAATAAGCTTTGGTTGGTGTGAGTGGAGGTATGAGACTTCACTTGCACATTGTACTAGTGGACTAATAAAGGGGTTGTGGCGTATTCTCCTTATGGCGTGAAGTTATATGAATCCATGTTTTCATGAAGTAAATGTTACCATCAATGATGTTACTTATGAACATGAAGCTCTCTTTTCTTAAGGTATGGGTTGACTATGTATTCTCAAATTTTTCATGGTTACTTATACTTTAAAAGACATGATTTCGACTAAATATCCCTTTTTATCATATTTCAAGGATTGTATGCATGCTCCTATACTTAGTACGTTATGTGCTAAACCATTTCTTCTACATTTACTATTAGTGTAGATTCCGGTCATTGAGGCACCTTACTTCTTTCAAGAGAAGCTTGGATTGACTATTCTCTTGGGTTAGTGAGTCCTAAGGTTCGAGGACAACATGTTACCTTTCTAGTTTCTATTGTACTTTCTATTTTAATACTTTATTGATGTAAAGGGCCTATTACCCTATTTGTACTCTTTATGGTATTGGATGGTGAATGATACAAGTGTAGATCCTTAATTTTTGTATGAAAAGAAGTTGACTTTGATTCTAAAAGTTTTAATTTTTCTGCATTATTCTATGTCTGATTTGATGATGAGTATGCCATGGTTTTGTACGTGGTCCTTTCGGGATCAAGTACACTATGTTAATTCTAGGGGGTAACCCCAGGTCGTGACAAACCTTGTATCAGAGCACAAGGTTTAAAATGATTCTAGGACAATGTATCATGAACCATGTCTAGTAGTGCTTTGTTCATCAGTGTGAAGCGCGCCACACTTGTGAAGGAGAGGCTATAAGATCCTTAGGAAATGTCACTTCTTTCATTACTCTTTAGTCGTACCTTAAAAGTTTTAACTCTATTGAGTCACTTTCCTAACCCTTTTCTTGTGTATTTGGATATGACTACAACCGGGGTTGCCGCTAGATGGATAAAAGAGGAGATTGTGAATGTCGGAGTTCCTCTCAAATATCCTCAAGAGACTTAAGGTCCTAAAGCTCCTAATGATGAGGGGACTGTTACTAATGTTTAAATAAGGTCGTAGCTCCAAACATTGACTCAAGTTTTAACGGATCAAGTAACTAAGGATGATAGAACTGATATGAATTCTAATTAGAGCACCATGTCTTAAAGGTTGAGGGTTTTTGAAAAAATGGACCCTCTTAAGTACTTTGAATATAAAGTGGGTGAAGACCCTCAAGAGTTTGTTGATGAAGTCTACAAGTTAATGATTCCATGAGAGTTAATTATAGAGTGAAAGCAAAGCTAGTCACGTTTCAATTGAAGGGTCTAGACCAAATATGGCATACTCAATGGAAGAGGAATAGGATTGAAGAAGGGAGTCCCATAATTTGGGAAGTCTTTAAGAAAACATTCCTTGATAGGTTCTTTCTAAGAGGCAAAAGGGAATCAAAAGTGGAAGAATTTATCAACCTTCGCCAAGGAGGTATGGGTGTTGAAGAATACTCTCTAAAGTTTAACGAATTGTCAAAGTATGCTCCAACAATGGTGGGGGATCCTAGGGATGAGATGAGTAGGTTTGTGACGGTGGTGTCTAGCTTGATGAGAAAAGAGTGTCATTCATCTATGCTTCATGATAACATAGATATATCCCGTATCATGCCGTATGCTAAACAAATTAAGGATGATAAACTCCAAGAAAGTAATAAAGAGGTGAACAGGCCTAGGGAGGAGGATGGAAATTCTTATAGGGGTAAGCTTGAGAACCAAGGGTGACCAAGGTTAAAGATAAGGTTCCCCAACCAAGACTCCACTAGTGTTTCAAGGGTCAAAAAGAATAGGGTGCCTAACCCTAAGCCTCAAGATAGGTAAAGCAACCCCTCCCTAGTGGTTCAAACTCTGATGCTCCAAAGAACAACCACTTTCATGCTCTTCAATCCCGAGGTGACCAAGGGAGTTCCCCATATGTGGTAACCAGTATGTTACATGTCTTATCTTTTGATTTTTATGAATTTTAAGACCTCGGTGCCACTTTGTCCTTTGTTAAACCCTTTGTGACTATGCAATTGTAAATAATCCTCGATGTGTTAAATAAAACGTATTTGGTTTCCATCCCGGTTGGTGACTCAGTAATGACAAAAAGAGTTTATAGGAGTTGTCATATTTCTTTGTCTCAAAAACTCACTTTGGTTGATTTGGTAGAATTATAAATTCTTGATTTTGATATAATTTTGGCATGGATTGTTTGTATGAATATTATTCCTCTATTGATTATAGGACTTGGGTAGTAAAGTTTAAGTTTCCCAATGAGTGCACTTTAGAGTTGAAGGGGGGAAATTATTTTCCTAGAGGTCAATTTGTTTCATGTATAATAGCTAGGAAACTGATATCCAAGGGGTGAATTTACCATATTGTTAGGTTTATGGGTGTTGAGTCCAAAGTTCCTTATTTAGAGTCAGTCCCCATAGTGAGTGAGTTTTCAGAAGTCTTTCCTAATGTCTTGCCCAGAATTTCCCGATCGGGAAATAAACTTTGCCATTGATCTTTTGCAAAATACGAAACCTATTTATTCCTCTATATATAATGGCTCCAACCAATTGAAAGAGTTAAAGAAGTAATTGAATGATTTGCTAGACAAGTATTTATCCAACCGAGTATCTCTCCAGGGAATCCTCCGGTGTTTGTGGAAAAACAAAAGATGGGTACCTTAGGATGTGTATTGACTACGGCCAATTGAAAAAGGTGAATATAAAGTATAAGAATTTCCTTCCTAGAATTGATGATTTATTTGATCAACTTCAAGATCCTAACTATTTCTCAAAGATGGATCTTTGTTCGAGTTACCATCAACTAAGGGTAAGAGGGGTTAATATTCCTAAAATGGTCTTCCAAAATAGATATGGTCACTATGAGTTCCTTGTAATATATTTTGGCCTAATAAATTCCCCATCAACATTCATGGATCTAATGAATAGAGTATTTAGTCAATATCGTGTTTCATTTATGATCATCTTTATAATAATATTTTGATCTATTTGAAGGGTAAGGGCGATCATATGAAGCTTTTGATAATTGTATTGTAAGTCCTGAAGGACAACTGAGTATATGCTATGTTTAGTAAATGTGAGTTTTGGCTATGGTCGGTTGCTTTCCTTGGTCGTATTGTGTCTAGCAAGGGCATTGAAGTAGATCCAAAAGAAGATGAATGCGGTCAAGGGTTGGCCTAAACCTCTATATCCTACCAATTTTAGATGTTTTTCAAGTTTAGCTAGTTATTATAGGAGGTTTTTTGATGTTTTTCCCTGTATTGATTTTCCATTGACGACCTTAACTCAAACAAAAATCTAAGTTTGAGTGGTCAAAAGCTTGTGAGAAAATCTTCCAAAATTGTAGGATATACTTACATCCACTCGGGTGTTGACCTTACTATAGGGTACAGATGTGTTTGTGGTAAATTATGACGCTTCTCGAGTAGGTTTGGGATTAGTCCTCATGCAACGTGGTAAAGGATTGCCTATTCTTCAAAACAACTCAAAATTCATGAAAAGAATTATCCGACCCATGAACCTGAACTAACGATCCTAGTGTTTGCCATGAAAATATGGAGATGTTACCTTTGTGGAGTCCATGTAAATGTGTTCACCGATCAGAAAAGTCTTCAATATGTGTTTACCCAAAAAGACTTGAATCTACGACAAAGAATGTGGTTAGAGCTTCTAAAGTACTATGACATGATTGTCCATTACCACCCTGGCAAAGCCAATTTAGTTGCAGATGCCCTAAGCCGAATTTTCATGGGTCGTGTGGCCCATGTTAAATATGAGAAAAAGGAGTTAGTTTGTGATGTGTATAGGTTTGCCCAGTTGGGTGTCCAACTAGTAGATTCTCCGACATGTGGGGTCACGGTCCGTCATAGTTCTGAGTTATCTTCTATTGTTGATGTGAAATCTAAACAACACCTTGATCTTATTTTGAAGGAATTGAAAGAATCGGTACTTTGGAAGTCCATTGAGGATTTCTCCTAAGGGGGAGATGGGGTACTACGGTACCAATGTAGATTATGTGTTCCGGATGTTGATGGACTTAGAGAGAAAATTTTAGAAGAAGCTCATTCTTTGTTTTATCCTATTTATCTTGGAAATACCAAAATGTGTTGTGACATATGGGAAGTTTATTGGTTGAATTACATGAGGAAGGATATAGCGAGTTTTGTGGCCAAATGTTCGAATTGTTAACAAGTTAAGGGATGATAAATTAAAACCCGGAGGTTTGTCAAAAAATATTTATATTCCCACTTGGAAGTTGGAGGATGTGAACCTAAACTTTGTTGTGGGGTTTCCTCGTACTCAAAGGAAAGTTGATTGTATTTGGGTCATAATAGATAAAATGACTAAATCGGCCAATTTCATTCCCATCAAGGTTTCCTTTTTGGAGGAAGACTATGCCAAGTTGTAAATCTAGGAAGTAATGAGATTACATGGGGTTCCTTTGTCTATTATTTCAGATTAGGGTACTCAATTTACCTCTCACTCTTGTAAGGCAATCCAAATAAGGATTAGTACTAATGTTAAGCATAATACCGCTTTTCATCCCTAAATGGATGGTCAAAGGGAACACACCATTCTAACCTTAGAAGACATGTTGAGGGCATAGGTTATTGATTTAAAAGGTAATTAGGATGACCATCTACCCTTGATAGAGTTTCCCTACTATAATAGTTACCACTTAAGTATTGATATGGCTACATTTGATGCACTTAATGATAGGAGGTGTAGATCTCTGGTTGGTTGGCTTGAAGTGGGTGAATATTATCTAATTTTGTCCCAACTTAGTCTATAAGGCCATTGAAAGTGTTCGACTCATTATAGAGAGATTTAAAATAGATCAATGTCGGCAAAAGTCCTATGCCAACAATAGAAAGAGAGATCTAGAATTTGATGTTGGTGATTGGGTGTACATAAAAATATCACCTATCAAGGGTGTGATGAAGTTTGGTAAGAAGGTAAAGCTTAATACCAGGTATGTGGGCCCATATCAAATATTGAAACGTGTTGGGAAATTTGCATGAGTTAGAATTGCCAAAAAAGTTATATCTTGTTCACCCTGTGTTTCATGTTTCCATGCTCAGGAAGTGTATTGGAGATCCGGTATCCATCATTCATTTAGAGGGTTAGGAGTTCATGATATTCTTTCTTATGTATAGGTTCTGGTAGAGATCTTAGACCGACAAGTCAAGCGGTCGAGAAAAAAGGAAGTGGATTCTGTTAAGGTTCTATGCATGAATCATTTAGTTGAGGGTGATACATGGGAGGCCGAGGCCAATATGAAGTCCCGTTATCCTCATTTTTCCCTTCCACTCCTATTAAAGCTTCAGGTTAGTAGTTCCTCGTGAGTTTAAGTGTTTTGGGAGTCACGTATGTTGTATGAGATATTCCATGATTTCCCTTATGATTTGCATGTTCTTGATGAAATTCATGATTTATATGTTCCTTATGTTAACTTTTACTTTAGTATGGTGATTGCAATTTCGACTTCATGAGGTGAATTGATGAACATGCTTAGTTGTGTTTTGATAAAATGACATGTTGTCTCCATATTGTGGTGTTGAGCTTATTTTTGGTTTAAGAAGGTAGATCTTCCTATGAACATGATGGTTGTTTCATTTCATGCATATTTAGTTGGTAGATGTAGTTCCTAGTCTCTTGTGTTGCATTGACTATGTCTTAACATGTAGTTCAAAATTCCTCCTTTTGGATAATGCAAGAGGTGAATAGTGCATTTGTATGTTTTGCACATTTTTGATGTTTCATTCATGATTGGATGTTAGTCTAGAGTCTCTAAGTTAGTTTTGTGTTTAAATATTCATTCAGGGATTAATGTTACCAAGGGGGAGATAATGTAACACCCGAAAATCTAATGACCCAAGCATGAGCCTAACATGTAGTCTAGTAGCCTAATGAAGTTAAAACGTAACGTAAAAATCCTAAAACAACTTCCCTAATCTAGTACTACGTTATAGTAACTAAACGTCAATGAACGACCCCCTATGACCCCCCCCCCAAGAGTCCTTGATGAGGAATTAAGGAAACGTACAAAAAGCTGTAATATACAGCATGACAGAAGACTTGGGCATCTACGAGCCGTGGGTGTACCCATGCTCGGTGGTTGTGATGCGTGGGTCGAGACTTATTCTCCCCAAGGTTTTCCCCCAAATTAACCTATTTAATCCTAACCACGCCGATGCAGGACGGGCCATGGTGGTGGATGGGGTCCGTGGATTACCCCTACCTGCAAAAGTTGGTTTGGGTTCGGCCAAAAAGGGGTGTTTTTGTAAATTATATTTTTAATTATTAAAGGGTGGGGAAGTTTTATTTATTTATTCTAGATATATTAAAGTGCTTTTAACTATAAACCAACCTTTAAAACCCTCACAACTCACAAACTCAAAACTCAACCAAAATATTTCTCTCTCTAGAATCCATTGAAAACCATAAACAATGTGAATATTAGGGTACTAGATCCAACCTTTTCACTCCAATTTCGTGAGGAAAACATCAATCAATTTATGTGAGCCTTTATCCATGGAACACTTTTCTTCATGAAGCCCTTCAACTCTTTAATTTCGAATTTGTAGATTCTTCAAGAACTAGGGTGTTTAATCGAGCCATAGGTTCTTCTTATAATCAATTTAAATAGGTCAATTGTCTTATATTATGGTTGATTTGGTATTTAATGATGATTTTTATAGTAAAGTTCCCCATTAACCCATGTACTCCCCCATGACCCCGATTTCATGAATTGTCATGGATGTATTCATGCAAGATGAATACTATTAATTGTGTTTGATAATTTTGTGAATTAACCTTGTTTTATTCCTGACTAGTGTAGTAATTCTAGGATTAATTTTAGTACATGATTCATGACCCATGATAGGATTAATTACTTGGGTTTGTATATGTAGCGGAAGGTTGTGTACGAATAAATAATCGGCTAGATGATTTTGATCCTCTGACTATTGTGTAAATTGTGGTATTGTTGAAATATTTCCCTCATATATGACTATGCATGAGAGGTCCATAATTATGTTAATTTTGTTGTGTTAATTGAAAGGCTATTCTAATAAAACACCATGAACATGATGTGAAAGGTTTACTCATATACTAATGATTCTAAGGTTGAAAAGACATTCTCACCTAATGAATCCATGAGCTACAATCATACCATGATGGTTTAAGTTCTATGCATTCTTACATGAACATGAATATAGAGTAAAAACATACATGAATATTAAAACGAATTATGCTTAACACCCAGTGGATAGGAACAACAAATGGAAACCTTAGAACAACAAATGGAAACCTTATATCTAAGTTAGTCCGGATTTCAAGAAGCAATCTCCCTATCCCGTAACTATGTGCCCATATAGGACTTAGCTAGAGAATAGATATATATGCTAAATATGTTAGTTAAACCTTAGGCAAGTAGGACACCTCATTTTGATGTGGGTTCATGACACTGAATTCCATGGAGCTCACCATGGTCTATGTCGGTTAAGGCTATATCTCCCTACATTACAAGAACAAGATCCATGAAAAGACAAAAACAAAAAGATGAGTTATGTTATTACTTTTGGGGTTTTAGTTAGTGTAAGTGAGGGTATAGGAATTCAGTTATGCATTGCACGTTTAATCTTTGAGGGTGATTGTGGTATTTATATAATGAAATGATAATCAGTTAAAGTATGATTTACATTAATATGTACTATGAATGTTAAGCATGACTATGAACTATGAATATGAACATCAACATGAATATGAGTTATATCTATGATTTCTTATTGAGATTTTCTTGTTTGTGAGTGGGGGTATGGGACTTCACATGCACATTGCACTAGTTAACTTATAAAGGGGTTGTGGTGTAGTGTCCCTATGGCATGAAATTATGTGAATCCGGGTATGAATGATGTGAATTGTTACCATGAATGATGTCACTTGTGAACATGAAATTCTCTTTTCTTACGGTATGGGTTGAGTATGTATTCTCTAAATGTGCATGATGGCTTTTAAACTAGAAAACATGATTTCTACTAAATGTCCCTTTTTACCATATTTCAAGGATATTATGTATGCTTCAATACTTAGTACTTTATTTTCTAACCCATAGATTCAACATTTACTATGAGTGTAGGTTCCGGTCATTGAGGCACATTACTTCTTTAAAATGAAGCTTGGGTTGACTATTCCCTATGCTTGGTGAGTCCTGAAGTTTGAGGACAAGATGATACCTTTCTAATTTATATTGTACTTTTTATTTTGAGAATCGATTGATTTAAAGGGATTATGACCCTAATTGTACTCTATTGTATTATATGGTGAATGAGACAAGACTAGATCCATATTTTTGTTTATGAAAAAAAGTTCACATAGATTATAAAAGTTATAATTTGTTGCATTATTCTATCTCTGATATGATGATGATTATGCTAAGGGCTTGTAAGAGACCCCTTCGGGGTCATGTATGCCATGTTAATTCTAGGAGGGTTACCCCGCATTGTGACAATTCTGATTACTCAATTGAAGATAGTTGTAACACCTCAGATTTGACAAAGGATTTGAAGGGTCTAATGGGATTGTCAAGAACCCTAATTGGATGCTGGGACCCTCCATAGAGCCCGAGATTTGATTTTAAGGGGACCACGACTATTATGGTGCTCATGATACGAAGGCAGAACCTGCCCTGAGAGGGTTCCCTCCCACAGACCCTTGGACGGTCCATGGAGAGGGAGACGGGTCATAACGGTGGTCATGAAGGGGGTAACCTTTGTAGGGGTTCTCCCATAGCTAATGATCCAGGGCCAAGGGAATCACACCGACTCGTCAAGCCCTACACGGAACCTAAAGTCTTCTATGAATGGTTTTAATTAGACTTAGAGTAGGGCCAATTTTAAATGATCATATCGTTAAGAACGAAAACAATTAGGTTACCTTTGACCTATAAATTAAAGATCTTTGAGTCCTCTTTCCAACGCCACCAAGTTTGCTTGATTCCAACATCGAAGTAAACTATTATGCCCAAAAAACTAAAGCCCTGTCATGAAAATATTTCTTCACGACCTGTTTGATAGTACGTGGTGATGTTGACGACCTATTTTGGGCTTCCACAGACCCACTTCAGCATTTTAAGTCAGGGGTTGTAGGGTCATTTCTAATTATTTTAGTTGTCGTTTTTCCTTCTACCCAAAGCCCTACATAATGATATTATGCCCGCAAATCACCAAAACTCAATTAATTCTTTAATTCTCAATAAAAATCAAGCTCTTCCTCTCAAATATTTTTCTCTCTAGAAGTTGAAAAAGAAAGCTAGGGTTTCAATATCAGGCCTCCTAATCCTCCATTCCTTCAAGATTTTTCATCAACGTATGATAGTATTCACCTATGGTGTCCTTTCCTCCATATGATCTCTAGATTCTCCAATTTTGTAAAGCTATATCTCAAATTGAATTTAGTGTTCTTCTTCATGTCATGGGTTCCTTTCACTATAAATCACATTGATTTTTTCATGACTGTTTATTCTTGAATTGAAATAATAGCGTGTTTTATAGATGATTTCCTATGAACCCATGCATAATCCATGTTTTCTAAGCTATGGTGATATAAATATGCATGTCTTCTCTCTGTAAAATTGATGGTAATTAATTTGAAGATGCTTTTAATTTGAAAATATGATCAAACTTATGAATTATCGAAAATGCATATTTTATGAAAGTAATTCTTATAACTCAAGAAAGCTTATGGATGAAGATATCTATATGTTCTATGAAGATTTGCCACATGTCATGAATAACATCTAGGTTTCCCCTCAATGCTTTTCAGACTATTTTTCTTTATTAGGTCTTCATTAGTATAATGTTATCCGACCCGAAGCTAACCCCTAGAAGTGACACGGCGTACTTGACCCCGAACGGGTCTCATACAAGCCCTAGCATATCATCATTACATAAGACATCAAATAATGCAGAAAAATTAAAAATTTATAATCAAAGTCAAACTTCTCATTTCATAAAAAAAATCAAGAAACTAGACTTAGCTCATACACCATCTAAAACATTAGAATACAAAGTTTAGGATTTAGTCCTTACATAAATAAAAATGTCTTAATATAAGAAATACAATAGGAACTAAGAAATGGATAATCTGTCCTCAAACTTGTGGACTCACCACAACTTGGAGATAAGCAATCCAAGTCTTCTTCAAGAAAGAACTAGTGCACCTAAACGGCCAGAAGCTACACTCATAGTAGATGTAGGAGAAACGGGTTAGCATATAAATTACTAACTATGGAAACATCCATAAAATTCTTGAAATATGCTAAAAAGAACATTTTAGTAAAAACATGCATTTATCAAGTTTGGAAACCATATGCATATAAAGATATAATACAATCATAATCTCATTTTCAAATAAATCTTCATAACATAGTAGCACCATCATTGTAGCATCCTTAAAAGTGTACTTGTGCAATGTATTGTTAGTATCCATAATACCAACTATACTATGTATCCCTTTAGAGTCACCTTAGTAACACATATCATCTTTAGACCTCATCATAATCAATAATCATAAATAAAGATATAATCATGTTCATTAACTAAACATAAGGAAAGTCATACCTTAACAACTATCCACTTAACGTACATACATGCCTTCATGTCTTACTATAGCATAAGGAACAAACCCATAATCCCTTTCAAAGACTACTTGTGCACTGTAAAAGTGACGTCTCATACCCCCATTCCTACTAAGTAAAACTCATCAAGAAATCATAAGTATAATTCATGGCATATGCATTACCTTATTACATAGGGAGAATAACATTAACCAACATAGACCATGTGGGCTACATGAAATTCGGTGTCATATAACCCCACATCGAAAGAAGGAGTCCTACTTGGTTAAGGTAGAAATAAACATATATAGCTATAAGGTAGATCCACTAGCTAAAACTTATGCAGGCACATAGTTATGGGATAGGGAGAATGCTTCTAGAAACACATCCTATTGTATTAAAGGGAGAGTTTCCATCTCATGAGAACATATGAAGAAGACCCGACTTGTTGTATTAGCGGGAAGGCCTCTGCCTCATTTACCATATCCGCTTGGTGCTAAGCATTATTTCCCAATTTATACATAGTTAAGGTGAATTGTATTTACATATGCGAAGGAGTAATTTACCTTTCATTCAACCCAACTCATATCATAGCTCATTGATTCAATAAAGTGAGAAATATCTTTCAACCTTAGAATCATCGTATTCATGTGACAAATCCTTTGACATTGCATCTGTAGTTTTTTCATGAGAATCAACTTCCAATAAACAATATCAATACAATCATCCTAGACAATTCTTACATAATAATGTGTAGAAGGTAAAGGAAACTAATCTTTCAACAATACCATAATTTACACAATAGTCATATGATCATTACTTTTCAAGTAGCACATATGATTATATATATACATATATATATATATACATATATATATATATGTATATATATACATATATGTATATATACATATATATATATATATGTATATATATATATATATACATATATATATATATATATATATATATATATATATATATATATATATATATATATATATATATATATATATGCAACAAACCCCTCATAATTTCATGAAAGTAGGGCCATGGGTTACAAATGGGTCCATGGGAAATTTCACAATAAGAACCATCGTTAAAAGTAAAATTCACCATAGTATAGGACAATTAACATAATGAAATTGTTTTTATGAAGAACACATTGATAGAATACAAACCCCAGATTTTGAACAATATCTCAATTTTAGAAACTAGAGTTGAAGGGCTTCATGGAGAAAGAAGTTCGATGAATCAAGATTCCCATACCTTAATCGAAGCTTTGCCCAAGAATTGGAGTTCAGAAGATTGATTTTTGAGCCCTAATATTATAGTTCTTGGTGTTCTTCAATGGAGGAACTCTAGAGAGAGAAATATTGAGAGCATTCAGATTTGGGGTAATATTTGGATGTTTGGTTTATGACTTGAAAATATGTGAAATACACTTTAAAACGATATATATACTTCCCCTAAAGATACCCAAAACACCCCCCATTTAATTGGAAAAAAATAGGAAAGATTTAATAATCCACATTTTAATGGTCCCCGTCTGGGACCACGCCCTTCTCCACGAACCGTGGTATGGACCAAGGCATGTGGTCAACCTCGTGGAGTTGAAGCAGTGGGCACCATTTTAGAGCACAATAATTTTGTGCCCAAGTAATCTCCACGGGCCACACCGTGAAGTGGACCACGACACGTGTCATGCCCATGGAGTTGAGGCAGTAGCTAAGATTCCTCACGCCTTCAAGCCACCATGAACAAGTACTGTTCATGGAGGGATTCACGAGCCGTGGTCCCTTCAGTGGAGTTTGAGGAAGTATGCTCAAATTTTCGGTAGTCTTAGCCTTTGGCCTTGTCTTGCCCCTTTTCCTTAGCAGTTGCCCCTTCTAAAATCCCGTTCTAACCCTAAATGATTTACCAATAGTGCGGGAAGACATTTTTAATATTTTTAATCATACTATTAGGCTCTAGTTTAACCAATCATTTTTAGGAATAATACACGTATCTAGATATGTAAGCAATGATGAGCCTTAAAATCTATTATGAAGACATTGTGGATGTTAAAAGGTTTTCTAACGCATGGTCCAAGGACTATCCTTTGATAATACAAATGAAAAGTAACCATGTCTCTTAATTATAAGACAAGTTTCTACTACCATGTCATTTTAAGATAGGATAAGTTAAGATTAATAACTACTGCATGAGATTCATCCTTAGAACCCAGTGGATAAGCGGCAACCCCCCATGTCCCATACCTATTTGCCCCCATAGGTTGATTATTTACATTGACATTAGCTAGTTGATCCATGTAAGCTATAAATTCATGGTCTTATCTTGGAAAGTAGTACACCTTTTTTCTATGTGGGAGACGCCGGATTCCATGTTATAACTTACATGGTCTTATATCTCATGTGTTCAAAATATAATTTTACTTGCATGGATCATGATTATGGCTTATGATTTCTAACCCTCTTAAGTTATGTTTTGACTTGGTTTTTGCATATCACAAAAATGTCCTTTTAGAATGATTTCATAAATTTTAGGCCTTGCGATCATACTTGGTACATTTTTGTAGTAACACATATCTTGCACAATGTTTCATAAATATAGGGTCCGATGCTCCCATCCACAACTTCATGACTAAGGATCTATTAGTAAAGATTAAAGATTGGTGAGTCCTCATATTCCGAGGACCAATCCTTTACTTTATTATGATTTTAAATTTCAGTTTTGAACTTGACATATGTGTTTCATCCCGAACACTTCTTATGTACTAGATGTCATTTGAGACATTTGTTAAATCTCCGATTCATTTTTGTAACACCCGAGAAGTCCTATGTACTAGACTAGAGCTTCGACTATTACATAATGATTAAAATGATGTTTCAAGACCAATATTAACGTAATAAACTAGATTTAGAAGTATTAGAGCCTAAACGTCAAAGGAATACCCTGACGTCCGGAAAGTAGCGAAATTGAACTTGTAGACGTCCTAATGTTTTGTGAAGGTTTGGACATGAAGTCTAAAACTTTTATAAATACTTTAAATAGCTAAACTAGTGTTTATAGGGTCAAAATATCCAGTTACGACTCCCCAAAGACCGACCAAAGGGTCCTTGAGAAGGGCCCAATCATTGGCAAGAGGGCTGCAAGGTAACGACCTACACAGCCTACAATTGAAAGGAAAAAATTGCATCGCGATGCGGGGCCTTCACGAAGATCACTGCCTCAAATCGGATTCCATAAAAAAGTTTTGGAAGTTCCCCCGCGATGCGCAGCGATGTCCCAGATTTGATCGCGTCGTTTTTAAGTCAAATTGACTTCACCAAAAGACCCAATTAAGTGAGGGGCCTTTTGGTTAATTTAGGTGATGAGTATTTATTAATTTTAGGTCAGTTTTAAATCATTATTACCCACCCAAATCAATTCCCTAATTGAAACCAAATCAGTCTCATGTCTCTCTAATTACTCTCACTAATCCATAGATCCCCATTGAAAAGGAAGAACAAGCTCATCCTAGGTCTTCAAGATTCAAGTTTTCCTCCATAATTCTTCAATTATTCTCAAGGTATGGAAGCTATTCACTATTGGGACTCCTTTCCCCAAGAGTCTCTTCAAAGATTTGATTTCAATGTACTTCAAAAACATTATTTTCATAAAATTTCGTGGATCTTCTTTCAAATCGATTTGATGTTGTTTTGATTTGATTTATATTGATAGATTATGATTTTTTAATGGTGGATTGTTGTAGTTCCTTAGACTTTGACCTAATTTCTCTAAAATATCCACGAATGACCCCTTTTCCTTAACCCTAACTATGAATTAAGTTTATAGATGATTAGGGATATGGTAATTGGATGTGTTATTGCTTAATTACTATTATATGATGATGGTGATTTAATTTTTGGATGAATGTGGTGAAATTTAGGGTGAGATCTTGAAATGGATTCTTGGAAGCCATTGGTAAGACTTTTAAGATCATGAGTACTTTACTTTAATTATGTTGGTCTATTCTTGATGATGATGTTCAATTGAAGTATGAATAGGTGATTAGAATAGGTAGATGATGATATGATGAATATGATGGCATGTTATGAATATGTTGAATGTGAGATTATTATAAGGGTATGATCATGCAAGGTTGAAGGTGATTCTTATGTACCTTATTATTATGACTATGATGTGATGGTCTCCTTAAATGTTGGGCTGTGATGAAAAGAATTTATCATTATAAACCTAAAGAGCTATGATTATCATTATACAAGGAGTTAGTCCCTAAGGCCGATATTGTAAACTAATGTTAAGAATGGCGTAAAGATATTTCAAAAAGGGACATTATCTTAGAACCGAACGAACTAGATGTGAGAGGTGTCCCTTCAAAAAGAGAAAGTAGGTTCACCATTGTTCTCATGAGATGGATAATACAATGCTAATGTGCATAAAGAGTGTTTACAATACTAATTATCTCCTATTTCCTTAACTATGTGCCCCCTTAGGAAGACTAGCTAGTGGATCCACCAAGAATGCTATGTTCATGCATTATTCTACCTTGGCAAGTAGAGCACCTTCTTTTGGTGTAGGATTTCATGATACCAGATTCCATGCTTATCTCACGTGGTCTATTGTCTGTTAAGGGGAATGTTCTCGAAATTAAAATGAATAAATTAGAGTAATAATATGGACATTAACTAGGGTGACTTAAGAAGTTTTATTTAAAGTAGGTAAGGGTATGGGACTTTACCTATGCATTGCACACGTTGACCTTGAGGGGAATCCTAGGTGGATGTTCTTATGCACTTATGATATAAATGAAATTAATAATGTTGGTCCTATATAATGTTGTTTTTATGTGATGTTGGTTTCATTTGATGAACATGGTATTGGTCTAAATTGCTATGTATAATGATGACTACACATGATATGATGTTATATGAAGTATAGACATTGCTTATGGTGTATTGACTAGTTACTTGGTTTATGTGGGGTTATAGGGCTTCACATGAGCATTGCACTAGTTGGATTGGATTGGGATTGTGAGTAAGGATCTTGTATTATTTGATGATAAGAATTCTAGAACATGAAATGTTGATATGACTTTTTGATGATGTTATTCTTCTATATGGATATAAACATGTCTTAATGTTATTGTGACTATTGACTTGTATATGCTCTTATGTGTAGATAAAAGGATTTCAATGTAACTTGGAATGCTTTTAGAGAAAATGTCTCATTGTGCATGTTTTCAATGGTTTTACTTGCATATATTTCTATACTTATTACATGAGGTTTGTACTAACCCATATTCTCTCTATTTCTACAAATAAGTAGGTTCGGGCCATTGAAGATCTTCAAGGCCTTTTTCATGGAAGACTTGCATAGTTCCCAAGTTTTAGGTGAGTTCTCAAGTCTGAGGATGATGCCAAGATTCTAGCTTTACTATTTAACTATGTCTAAGAAAATGTTGATTTCTTATCTTTTGAGACTATGATGTAAGTCCTATATGGGACATATTGAAATAGTGTAAGGGCTATTGTCACAACCCGAAAACATACCCTAGAAGATAGGATACAATCTAGGATTGTAACCGGCGTCGTCGACCTCTCGGAGGTCTAAGACAAGCCTCTCATATCATTCATTGCATTGGCATAGTAAATTTAGCAGAAAATTTAAAACTTTTCATATCACATCATATGCTAGAAACATCACATCATATATATATAAATATAAGTCATAATACATATATAGACTCTAAGTCTATTTGCCATCTTAGACTCAATAACTTTAGAGTACATTAAGGACAAGGCCCTTAAGACATAATACAAAGCTATACATTACTAATTAGACTTTACAATAAGTGCACATTAGGACATCCTTGAACTTAAGGATTCCTTTCCTTGAGCTTGGGAAATCACCTATCAAGCTCCTCAATCATAGACCTCCTTTAAGCATTCTATTACCTACACTTTGTGTAAAAGGTAGAGAAGAATGGAATTAGTACAAGAATGCACTAAGTATGACAACCATGCAAAACATGCATTTAAAAGGGACATTTCCTTCGAAATCATACTTCATGCCATTTAAGTAAATCATCATAAAACCTTTATGAATAGCATTTATTTCATTCACATACTTCATAGAAACACAATCAAAGGCCAAACATCATAAAAAAGCACATATGAGCTCCATCACCTTTACAGTGAACCATTACTCTTAATTCATAAACTCTTTCTTTTAATTCAGTAGTCTTCCAAGTAATCCTTTAAGGATACTTGGCGCAATGTATCACCTTAAGAACACAAGAGAAGACCATACATAACATCTACACAAGACAACACATGCCATCATATAAGTATAGTGCAATATAAACCTAGTCAAACCAAGACTACAATATCATACATAAAGGACACATACATAATCATATGCATTAGGGTACCTTCCTAAGGCATCCTAAGGAGTCACTTGTGCAATGTCTAGATGGGTTCATTACTTCCACCTATCCTAAGCAACTTACCTTAAATCCTCCTAGTTAGGATCCTATTCCATTACTTTCATTGTTCATTTTTACATTTAGGGAACTATGACTTCAACCGACATAGACCATGTGATGCTAAACATGGAATCCGGTGTCATCAAACCTTACACCGATGGAAGGTGGTCTACCGTCCAAAGTAGAACCAATATCAACATAGCTATCTAGGTAGAATCCTCTAGCTAGTATCCTATGGTGGCAACATAGTTCAAGAACTAAGAGGAAGATATCCCTATTCATACCATTTGGTAAAGTGGGCCGCTCTTCATGAGAATCCCTTAGATGACATATCCCATAAACAAGGGAGTTAACATCACATGGGCAACATTAGGATGAATCTTTCCTTCT
Organism: Solanum lycopersicoides; assembly: GCA_022817965.1. NCBI lineage: Eukaryota > Viridiplantae > Streptophyta > Magnoliopsida > Solanales > Solanaceae > Solanum > Solanum lycopersicoides. The sequence goes on along the minus strand of CM040629.1, from coordinate 64,176,020 downwards.
ATGGATAAGTCATCACCTCCCGTTGTCAAGTTCGCTCGGTGCTAAGTTAAGTTCCCTTTATTGAAAAGCCTTTATTACGCTTATTTATAAAACATAAGCTTTAAAATATTCCTTCCTCATATGCTTATAGCATATTCAAGCATCTATCTAGTCTTATAGCATTCTTGGGCACCCCTCTCAAGGCCCCTCTATTAACTAGATCCTCATTCATGTCTGTGAGTGTATACATAGATGTGAACAAACCTTTCACATAACACATTAAGTCACACATGTTCATACTTACATATTCATACCTCATCATATCATATACCTCATATTCATAATATGTTCTTATAATCATCCTTCATATACATAAGAACCAAACCTAAGAACTATCCTATCAAGATACACATGTGCAATGTATAGACAAGGTTCCGTACCCTTGTCCATACTAGTACACCTATCAAGTCATCCTAGTAAGGGAATACAAATCATGCTTTCATAAACATCACCTTAATATGCATAGTAGTAGACACTAGTGAATATGAGAACTACCTTTCATTTAGACACAATGACTTATACTACTTGTAACATGCATGTAAGTGAGAGTGTGTGTACATTGACAACATGATCACATAATGGCTATCAATAACTTCTTGAGTCAGCCACCCTATTAGACCACATTACACTTCCAAACACATAGCACACAACACATAATAGCATAGGAGACAAAACAATATATACCTTATAATCAAGACTCCTAACTTTAGCTATTTACACTTTCATATAAGGGTACATAGGTAAGGGGTTATTAACCATCTTAACACATCCATGGAAGCACCTATACTTTACCCTAACATGGTTATACACATGCTCATACAATAACCACACAACCTAATTCACAACTAGAATAGGAAAGTAAGCATAAGCTTCTCATAGAATCATTTTTAAGCACATGTTCATAAGTTCATCAATTTGCCTTCAAGGCCATAGTCAACACATATATAATGACAATAAAGTAAACACCTCCAACATAAGTGTACCATACCACACAATTCCATACAAGGCTTCATCAACATTACTATAAAGGAATAGAGAAGTAGAAGAGTAGAGGAAATAAGCATTCTTACAAATTTCTCACCCTTTGATCATCATTGATCAATACACCTTATTCATCAATAAGACACATATATGGCAGTAGATAAATGTACTTTAAACATATAAGAAACCATGTACAAGTCGCTACAAGATTATACCATAACATAATACAATATATCAACATACTAGGAAAGTAGGATAACATAGATCATTAGCTAACTTCCCTTACATTGATTTTAGATCATAGTTCATACATGTATAAGTCTAAGGCATTATCTAAACCTACATTTAACCATATTGAAATCATGATTACATACCTTCAAGATTAAGGTTACAACAAAGGCATTTAGGCTTATCAATTTGCTAGAGTATAGAAGACTTTACCAATATTATGAACTATCTAAGGTTTTGATCTTCATTCATATTTAATCAACAATACACTCATTAGGCAGTAGCTAATTATATAAGAAATCAAGAATAAATCATGCTTCATCAAATCACAATTCGAGATCCATCACAACTTAGCTTCTTGACTTCATAGCCTAAGGGAATCTATATCAATTCATGCAAACCTTTCTTAATTTGAACATTAAGGATTTATACTTACAAAATTCATCCATTACATCACCCTAAAGCAGTAACTACAGCAGTTCATACATAATCAAAAGTCTACACAACCGATCTCACAATCGACTTCAAGACAACATGTAGAAACATAGGGTATTTATGCTCAAATCTTCATATATTTATCATCATGGACTGATCATCATCAATTCACCATAAATTAATGTAAATAACAATAAACACAAGCAATTCAACGTAAGAGAATCACCAATTAATCAAGAACAAGCCATAATCACAAAGCCCATGCAAAAGCTAAACCAATTTTGGAAGGAACATGGGTTCATCATGCAATTGGAGTGAAATCACATTCAAAATCACTGTATTAACTTAAATTCGTCATGATTAAATTATTAAAATCATTTTGAGAAAGAACCCATGGCTAGATTGGAAGATTGGAAACTTGATCATAAGATTTCTTTGAAAAACATTGAGAAGAACTCTTCAAGTGGAAGGTTACTTGAAGATGAAGGATTGTCATACCTTTTATTATTTTAAAACCTCTTACACTTGATGATTCATCCATGGGAAACCCAGCTTGAATCTGTTCTTGAGCTTCACCAACAATGGTGGTTTCTAGAGAGAACATTTTTGGAGGAAAAGGCCTAAAACATGTGAGAGGATTTGTGAATGGGTTGATCACGTTTTGGATGGCTTATATACACCCAAAATTACTTAAATAAACCCTTAATAATAAGTTTAGGACGTGGGGTGAATTTCCCATTCACCCCTTTATTTAACAGAACGCAGGCTGCCAGAACTGCAGGCACCCCCGACGAGGGGCTCGACGGGGCGTCATGGCCATGACGGGCCGTGGCTGCCTCCGTCGCCCATGACTTATCCAAAAGTCTTGGCTTAGACCTGCTCAAGGCAAGTCCCCTTCGACGAGACCCGCTCGACGGGCCGTTGGGGGATCAACGATCCGTCGTTGGGTCCGTCAAGGGACACTGCCCAGGCAGTGTCTTAGGCAGCCTTGGGTCCTTCTTTTGGGGCCTCTTGTGGGGCCCTTTAGAAGTCATACCCGGACGTTTCCAACGCAATTACAAACCTTAACATATCATAGACCATACACATAAATTTCATCCAAAACAAACACCTAAAAGATATCCAAACAGCCTTGACCCCAACATGACATACGATGAACGTCTTAGGGGCTATCTTTCGAACGCCTTGGACGTTCTTGGGCGTTTTACCTCCAAACTTCACGAAACTTCATACAATAACATTAAACGTAATTCTAAACCATTTCAAGACTTATTAGACTCAGTTCATACAATTTAGGCATGCATACACACATGAGGAACAAAAGCGACTAATCGTCGAACGTCTTGGACGTCCCTTGACGTTCGACTTCCAAATTACTTCAATCTTTGCACACTGATTCTATATCACATAATAAGGCATTTTAGGACCTTATAACATTAAGACGAACATGTTAAGCTCTAGACACCTTATCACATTTTCGGGGTCTTACATATCCCTCACTTGGGAACATTCGTCCTCGAATGACACTTAGGACTCTTTAACCACATGAAGGACTTCAATGCACATAAACTTGAGTTAGTTAAATCACAAAGATCTTCAGTAGTTATACCTATTACCATGAAGGTCATACTCAACCATACCATGCTTAGTGGTGCACATAGAGGAATGTCTTGCTCCTCAACACATTACATGTATCATGAGTTCACACCTTAGCAAAAGAGAAGGTCAATATCTTTTAAAAATGAGAAATTCTCAACTTTTGAAACCAAGACATGAGCATGCATTCTTCCTAGTGAAGTCTAAATGGTAGGTCACACCAAAAACATCACAACAAATAGGAAGAAGTTTCACAAAACGTCAATTTCTAACATAGTACTTACCTTCACTGTAAGTATCACTTGAGAAGAATATCACAAATCATAGGCACACACATTAACACTTAGCTAAACATGCTTTCACCTTTTCAAGAATGAGCCTACAATTTTGCATTACAAATCATCAAGTCACTAAATCTTCAAGAGAGTCAACATATTTCATTGTAAAAGAGACTCAACTTCCATTACAAGGCTAAACAATTTACCCTACAAGTGACTATTACCAAGTTCCTTGTCTTACCTCATGAAGTCAACTTCACAATTAGCACATTAAAATGCAAGTCAACAAGAGAAAACATGGATTTTATCAAAACTTTCCTCTCATGCTCTTTGGGAAATTCACCATGTCTCTAAGATTATGTCAATCAATTCATACCAATCGTATAAAGATCATGCAATTCACACTTTATGCAAGACTATCTTCATGAACAAACATACCAAGAATTCATATTTTTCCAATTCAAGTAAGAATAGAAGAACAATGTAGACAATTTCTACAATCTCACTACTCAAACACCATCCCCCACTTAGGGTAAACCCAATTAAGAGCAACTTAACCCAACATATAGAGGATCTTAACTACACAACCTTCATATTCATCACTTAAAGTGATTACTACTTTAGAGGGAATTTTCATTAATTCAATTTAGCAATACTAAGGCATTTTAAACCTTATCATTTTCGGCAAATCATCCTCAACCATCAATTTTGATCATACCATTCAATTCACATAAGGTCTTCCTTCAATGCAATAGACACTAAGGTCATACATCATTAGTGGAAAACAACAAGGATATTCATAACACAACAAGAAGTTTAGAAATAACTCTACGACTCATCATGCCATAAGACTCTCATTCTTTAATCTAGATAGCAAAAATTCTTTTCCACATTCCTTATCATGTTCATATTCATAAATTCTACACATATTTCAACAACATCCAATCAAATGACGATTTAGTAGGTTCTCCAAACATGTTACAATAAGTTGCCTAGCCTTTACAGTGAGCATGCTTCCAAATACCCAAAAGTGCAACATTTAGACATTTGATGGAACAAGTATGGAAATATAAGATGCAAAGCTTTACCATCTCATCCTTCATAAGCATGCATACTATATTTACAACTCAAGTCTCTACAAAAGACTCCAATTTATACCAGCAACTCATCAAGTACCACTTACATACAAAGGAAAACAGTGCACACCTTTAATCACATACATTCATAGGAGAGCATGCTTCCATAGGTAGTTATTGAACACTCCAAGTTCAAATCCTAGTATTTGGCTACCATCATACAAAACATATAGGAATACAACAATCTTAGAGAATTCACTTTAACCTCCATAACTTCTAGCATGCTTTAACTATATCATGACATACATTATTCGACATAACTTGCTATTTCACATAGATTTCATATATTGCCATAATTGGCATCACATCATCAAATAAGATATATTTCATACATAGCAAGGTAAGATAACCAATCATAATCCCCATAGAGTTAACATGTGCAATGATCAAGTAAAGCTTTATAACTTCACTAAACAAAGTAACCCAACAAGGACTACAATTAGCACCATACTCCGCTTATCTATAACCTTCATGCATGGATAACTCCATATCTTTAGCACACTAGGCTATTTACATGATTATAAGCATAGAGATCATTACATAAAGACATTCACATCTATCATCATACACATGCATAGTATTAACCTCCTAAGGTTCCATCAAGGCAAACTAGTGCAAGACATAGGTAGAGTCCCATACCCCTACCTAAGCCTAGTTAACCCTTCAAGTCGCCTTAGTTAGTGTATACATCATCAAAATAAGGACAAGTGTCACCTTCACACATACTCATTCAAACCATAAAACAAAGATAAGCATTTTAAACTCACCTTTTCTCCCTCAAGCATCAATCTCATCCAAGCAATCACATCTAAAAGACCACCAGACAAGAAAACATAAGAGAGAGATCTTATAGAATTAAGTTCTATGGCACGATATGAGATTGATAAAGAAGGGAAACTCTATCGTTCTATAGCCTCTCGTACCATTTGATGTGTCGCGACTCACCACCAATAGTACAAGGCTCTAGTAGAGGTGGCAATATGAGACTTCTTAGAACCTAAGACCGCTACATAAACCTCATGCTCTGATACCAAGTTTGTCACAACCCGAAACCATACCCTAGAAGATAGGATACAATCTAGGATTGTAACCGGCATCGTCGACCTCTCGAAGGTCTAAGACAAGCCTCTCATATCATTCATTGCATTGGCATAGTAAATTTAGCGGAAAATTTAAAACTTTTCATAGCACATCATATGCTAGAAACATCACATCATATATATCTAAAATATAAGTCATAATACATATTTAGACTCTAAGTCTCTTTGCCATCTTAGACTCAATAACTTTAGAGTACATTAAGGACAAGTCCCTTAAGACATAATACAAAGCTATACATTAATAATTAGACTTTACAATAAGTACACATTAGGACATCCTTGAACTTAAGGATTCCTTTCCTTGAGCTTTGGAAATCACCTATCAAGCTCCTCAATCATAGGCCTCCTTTAAGCATTCCATTACCTACACTTTGTGTAAAAAGTAGAGAAGAATGGAATTAGTACAAGAATGCACTAAGTATGACAACCATGCAAAAACATGCATTTAAAAGGGACATTTCCTTTGAAATCATACTTCATGCCATTTTAAGTAAATCATCATAAAACCTTTATCAATAGAATTTATATCATTCACATACTTCATAGAAACACAATCAAAGGCCAAACATCATAGAAAAGCACATATAGAATTTAATTCATTTGGGGTCACTTTACAGTGAGCTCCATCACCTTTACAGTGAACCATTACTCTTAATTCATTAACTCTTTCTTTTAATTCATTAGTCTTCCAAGTAATCCTTTAAGGATACTTGGTGCAATGTATCACCTTAAGAACACAAGAGAAGACCATACATAACATCTACACAAGACAACACATGCCATCATATAAGTATAGTGCAATATAAACCTAGTCAAACCAAGACTACAATATCATACATAAAGGACACATACATAATCATATGCATTAGGGTACCTTCCTAAGGCTTCCTAAGGAGTCACTTGTGCAATGTCTAGATGGGTTCATTACTTCCACCTATCCTAAGCAACTTACCTTAAGTCCTCCTAGTTAGGATCCTATTCCATTACTTCCATTGTTCATTTTTACCTTTAGGGAACTATAACCTCAACCGACATAGACCATGTGATGCTAAACATGGAATCCGGTGTCATCAAACCTTACACCGATGGAAGGTGGTCTACCGGCCAAAGTAGAACCAATATCAACATAGCTATCGAGGTAGAATCCTCTAGCTAGTATCCTATGGTGGCAACATAGTTCAAGAACTAAGAGGTAGATATCCCTATTCATACCATTTGGTAAAGTGGGCCGCTCCTCATAGAATCCCTTAGATGACATATCCCATAAACAAGGGAGTTAACATCACATGGGCAACATTAGGATGAATCTTTCCTTCTATGGATAAGTCATCACCTCCCGTTGTCAAGTTCGCTCGGTGCTAAGTTAAGTTCCCTTTATTGAAAAGCCTTTATTACGCTTATTTATAAAACATAAGCTTTAAAATATTCCTTCCTCATATGCTTATAGCATATTCAAGCATCTATCTAGTCTTATAGCATTCTTGGGCACCCCTCTCAAGGCCCCTCTATTAACTAGATCCTCATTCATGTCTGTGAGTGTATACATAGATGTGAACAAACCTTTCACATAACACATTAAGTCACACATGTTCATACTTACATATTCATACCTCATCATATCATATACCTCATATTCATAATATGTTCTTATAATCATCCTTCATATACATAAGAACCAAACCTAGAACTATCCTATCAAGATACACATGTGCAATGTATAGACAAGGTTCCATACCCTTGTCCATACTAGTACACCTATCAAGTCATCCTAGTAAGGGAATACAAATCATACTTTCATAAACATCACCTTAATATGCATAGTAGTAGACACTAGTGAATATGAGAACTACCTTTCATTTAGACACAATGACTTATACTACTTGTAACATGCATGTAAGTGAGAGTGTGTGTACATTGACCAACATGATCACATAATGGCTATCAATAACTTCTTGAGCCTATTAGACCACATTACACTTCCAAACACATAGCACACAACACATGATAGCATAGGAGACAAAACAATATATACCTTATAATCAAGACTCCTAACTTTAGCTATTTACACTTTCATATAAGGGTACATAGGTAAGGGGTTATTAACCATCTTAACACATCCAAGGCAGCACCTATACTTTACCCTAACATGGTTATACACATGCTCATACCATAACCACACAACCTAATTCACAACTAGAATAGGAAAGTAAGCATAAGCTTCTCATAGTATCATTTTTAAGCACATGTTCATAAGTTCATCAATTTGCCTTCAAGGCCATAGTCAACACATATATAATGACAATAAAGTAAACACCGCCACCATAAGTGGACCATACCACACAATGCCATACAAGGCTTCATCAACATTACTATAAAGGAATAGAGAAGTAGAAGAGTAGAGGAAATAAGCATTCTTAGAAATTTCTCACCCTTTGATCATCATTGATCAATACACCTTATTCATCAATAAGACAGATATATGGAAGTAGCTAAATGTACTTTAAACATATAAGAAACCATGTACAAGTCGCTACAAGATTATACCATAACATAATACAATATATCAACATACTAGGAAAGTAGGATAACATAGATCATTAGCTAAATTCCCTTACATTGTTTTATCAAGTTCTAAGGCAGTAGCTAAACCTACATTTAACCATATTGAAATCATGATTACATACCTTCAAGATTAAGGTTACAACATAGGCATTTAGGCTTATCGATTTGCTAGAGTATAGAAGACTTTACCAATATATGAACTATCTAAGGTTTGATCATCATTCATATTTAATCAACAATACACTCATTAGGCAGTAGCTAATTATATAAGAAATCAAGACTAAATCATGCTTCATCAATCACAATTCGAGATCCATCACAACTTAGCTTCTTGACTTCATAGCCTAAGGAATCTATATCAATTCATGCAAACCTTTCTTAATTTGAACATTAAGGATTTATACTTACAAAATTCATCCATTACATCACCCTAAAACAGTAACTACAGCAGTTCATACATAATCAAAAGTCTACACAACCGATCTCACAATCGACTTCAAGACAACATGTAGAAACATAGGCTATTCATGCTCAAATCTTCATATATTTTTCATCATGGACTGATTATCATCAATTCACCATCAATTAATGTAAATAACAATAAACACAAGCAATTCAACGTAAGAGAATCACCAATTAATCAAGAACAAGCCATAATCACAAAGCCCATGCAAAGCTAAACCAATTTTGGAAGGAACATGGGTTCATCATGCAATTGGAGTGAAATCACATTCAAATCACTGTATTAACTTAATTCATCATGATTAAATCATTAAAAACATTTTGAGAAAGAACCCATGGCTAGATTGGAAGATTGGAAACTTGATCATAAGATTTCTTTGAAAAACATTGAGAAGAACTCTCAAGTGGAAGGTTACTTGAAGATGAAGGATTGCATACCTTTTATTATTGAAAACCTCTTAAACTTGATGATTCATCCATGGAAAACCCAGCTTGAATCTGTTCTTGAGCTTCACCAACAATGGTGGTTTCTAGAGAGAACATTTTTGGAGGGGAAGGCTTAAAACATGTGAAAGGATTTATGAATGGGTTGATCACGTTTTGGATGCTTATATACACCCAAAATTACTTAAATAAACCTTATAATTGCCCGAGACATCTTATTAGAAGGAAAATCTGGACTATATGTAAACCAAGAAAATAAATAAATTAACGTAGAAAACGCCTACATACGAGAAATCTAGTCACGCCAACAAGCTAACAGATCGCCAAGCCATGGATAGAACAACATATAATCTTCATATTAACTTACTTTAAAATCTAGTCCTATTTCGAAACGGAGGAAACATTAACAGACCAAAAGGAAGGTCAAACCATAAAACATAGAGCTATTACATTTATCTTAATTAGCATTAGCCAGACGAGCCACAAATCATAGAAATAAACAAATGGGAAAACACAGAAGAGAACTAGAGTACTAAGGTTCATAAAATTTCAGCCTTCAGCTTCTGGGAAAAGCTTGTTAAACTTTAAGTGACTAAAACGCACCGATCCAAACTAAACAACTTCCGAAAAACAACAACCAAGGACTAAGAAAGACATCTTTGAGAGGAAGAAGACAGACCAACAACCTATTTCATCCCACATCAAACATAACATTATGTAATAGAGTCATAATTTGCAAATGAGCTTACTGTAAGGAAAAACAGAACTCTAAATAATCCAACAGAAAGAGACTTCATCCAAGTTAGCTAGCAGGATACCAAGTGGAATCACACTAACAAAATCT
>CM040629.1:64124538-64162023 GCA_022817965.1 Solanum lycopersicoides | reverse complement strand
CCCTCTAATTTGTCTTTAGGACTATCCAAATTAACACACACATTCTGCTCTTAATTCCAATTTCATATTCTCCCACCTCGAAAGCACAACTGTGTCTGGACATATATCCAACTAAGTATTGAGAAGATACATCAAGTGTTCAGAATTAGACTTACAATCAAATCCAACTAGTTCTATAGTGTTCAAGTGTAATAGAATTTGAAAATGAAATTGAATTCATAATCCTGTGTCTATGCAATTATTTAGAACCACAATATATATACCAAGTGAAGTCAATGATTACATCTGTCATCTTCGTAATGGCCACTTCTTCTACACCTCAATCTATATAAAGTCGCTAGGTGTAGACAGTGTTGAAAGATCAATTAATCTATAATATAGTGATTTATTGCAGCTCTCCAATCAGATGTGTAGTAACTCTACATATGTTTTCTCTGCATGATCTTTCATGTTGTTCTTAAAATATTTTGAGTTTATCAATGACATTAGACTGATTTAAAACACAAAAAATATGATTGTATATCGACGGACTAACCTTCTAAAACTCAAGAAAAACTCAAATTCACTCTTGCCCATATGCTCATGTTATTACACAAAATCAGAATTAAGATTAATGTGATAGACTTATCACTACTCTTTTTCTTTTAAGAGGAAAGGTCTCTTATCTTTCCCTTCTAATAAAACGTACATTGTTGGGTAGTTGAACTTCAGCTTTCAAGTGAACCAACATTGTTCATCATTAACCAAACCTTCAAAATTCTGATTCAGCAATAAATGGACCTTTGGACGCTAATGTACAAATAAGTTTCATTCAAATTTAAAGTGATATTTTTCCCTTATATTAAATAGAATTCAATTCTATAGAGAGGATATACTAATAAACGAATCCATGCATCAATTATACCAACAAGAAATAAAATATTTATCAAACTCAATGATGAAGAGAGTAACAGGAATAAATATATTAAAATACTCATCAATTATCTAGTTAGAAACTTAAAAAATAATTTCTTCTAAACATAATGTACATGTACAATGCATTTCTTTTTAATTAATTTCTTTATTCTCGATCAAAAAGAAAATCTAAGTATATAAAAAAAACAGACACTTCTTAGAAAAGGAAAGAAAAAGCAAGCCCCGCTCCTAGTCCTAACTTATATAAAGTGGACTGGACGGTTGCGTCGTTAAAGTTTCATTGGACAAAATAAGACCACATACTTTTGACATTAGTCATACATATTAAGTAAAATCAGCGGCATCATTCTATAACGTTATATACTAATTCCATGCATCTCGCAATAGCAAATCGTTGGGATGGAGAACTACTCATTTGCAATTACACATTGTACAAAGAAATCGAATTATTTACTCCATAAACGTTTATACAGACCTAACTCAGTTGGACCTCAAGAACGCGAGGTAGTACCCCTAAATGTGTAGGCCTCTCCGAGAGTCGCAGCATACTAACATAATACATTCACGCTTACTGACCTATGAGTACTGGTGCCGATCATTCCATTCTCATATCGCAGTTTAGATACAACTACCGCTCTCAAATCTTCTTATATGTGAGTGCGAGAGCGGTGTTCGGAAGACCAATCGACATGCTAAGAGCTTAAATAACATATTATCCCAATCCCTATGCACACAGAACCCCCACGCTCGACCTAAAGACAATCTGAAAGTACCACGTCGTTCGGAGCCGTATCATAGTTATCACTCATAATTTTCATTCCGATGGGATGGAAGGTCTAAGCCACACACATAAAACTTAATAACTTCACTACTATGTTTTGTTTAATATGAACTGATATTGTTAAAGTCGTGCTAAGGTTAAATCTTTCTTGTCGGATTTTCTCTTTTTTCAAGTAAAGTGGTTCTTGACAGTAAGATTCTAGGATTCATTAGTCTGATCTTTCTGGAAAATAGTTCAAAGTCGTAAAAAGAAAAAAAGAAAAAATTCGTGGGCTATGAGTTTTGTTAAGTTAGGCTGTTGTGGTCATAACATTCTAATGTTAATTATCTTACCATTTAGGCATAAGTCGTTAGTGGCCTAGTTTATATTGTGGGATTTCTTTGTTTTAGTTAATCAAAACAGGAAAATTGTTCCCTGCTTTCGATCTCTAGCATATATATGGCAAGTTTTCTTCGAATATGATTAGGTGATATCATCTCCATTTTATTAAAGCTGATTTTGTGCCTCCCTTGATTAATTGTGGACAGCCATCATTCACTATATCGTGGTTTAAATTGGCCAAGAGGTTTTCCCTTTCCTTTTATTTATCAATAGAGCTATTTGTTGTTCTTGCTCCTATATGAAGATTAAAATTTGTATTGGTTAAGGCCTTCTAATTTTGTTGTTTATTGATTAATTGTTTATTTCGCATACTAATCCTTATCTTCCTTCATTGCATGTAAAATTCATCTGAGTTCACTACGAACTCTCACCTCTCTAAGTGCTTTTCTGAGTCAAGGGGTCCTCGGAATGAACATGTTAAAAAGTTGAGAAATTCTGAGTTGAAGAGTCGAAGAAGCTGGGGGGTCGAAGGCTTTTTTTTTCTTCAAAAATTGTTGTATGTTGTTATTTCGGGCATAAGTCCCTTTCATCTTTTTGTATTTATTATTTTACTAGAACTTAGGACAGGTACAAATCGAAATGGGTCAATGCCCATAACAGGTGGGTCCAAATACCGGTCCAGGCGGACAAAAAACCCGGATTTGGACCCAACTCTCTCTCTTTTTCTCTCTCTCTCTTATTCTCGTTTGTTTATCTGCTTTTATTTGTCGGTAGTTTTAAAGTTAAAAGAATCCAGTTCCCCGTAAACGTCGTAAATGTTTTATCGACTTAAAATTAATTTCAAACGGATTCTAAAAGAATGAATAATTTGCAAACCAATCCTTACTTAGATAGTAAAATTAATTACTTTGTTTCAAACAACTCCAAACGAATTTTATATAAAGTTAAGTTTTTAGCCAAATAAGTTAGCTGCCGGAAAACCGTATTTAACGGATATTTTAGGTGACTTAAACACCTTCCTAAAATATAAATAGGAATCTCGAACCCCTAAATGTTTTCAATCGATTATTCTGTTAAGTCTTTTGAAAGCTAAAATTTTCTTGATTTTTCTAAAAACTTAAGTGGCGACTCTAAAAAAGTCGAAAACTTTACAAATATTTTTTTTGTATAAAATAAAAATGGCGACTCTACTGGGGACTTGGAGGATTCTAACCTTAAAACTAATGTTATTGGCTACGTGATATATTTGTTTGCTTGTTTTCTTTATTTTTAATATTAAACTGTTGCATTTTCCATGGAATTCTTCCGCCAAACGGCAAATAGTTGCATTAGGAAAATGGAAGTTACATGACTTACCACGGCTTCTTTCAAAATACACAAGTCTTCATTTGGAAGTAGCAAACGAATAGTTGGAATGCGGTCATCCAACGTTGTTTGTTAGCTTCACCCCGTTGTCTGTCCAACTCGGGTAACCGTCACTTTGAAACAAATTCTAGTAAGCCTAAGATAGAGCGAAACAAAAACCGAAACTTAAGCATTAGCCTAAGACGACTTAATACCCAAGGCGTATTAAGTCCATTAGTTGAAACCGCCAAAATCGTGTCCAAGGTCTCCGACCTCACGACACATCATTTTGCTTGACATTTGAATGATGTGCATGAGGAAACCAATGTGGGGGTGGGTTAACTTAACTAGTTTCTGTTTTGTAGGTATGAATCGCTTCCCAAAGTTCGACATGGTTGTAGAAGCACCGCTTCAACTCAAAATGTGGTATAATCATCTCGACAGGGATCATAGAAGAACTCTCAACAAATATGTGGGTGCACTAAACCGAGTTGATCAACATGAATGGTTGGCCAGAATTGATTGAGGTCCTCACAGGGTATTGGGATAATGAAAGAATGGTGTTCCGATTGGAGAACTGCGGAGATCACCCTGACTATCGAAGAGATTCAAGAGTGCATTGACACAGTGGGCACGTGGTTGGAAAGAAGAGTAAGAAAGCAAGAGGATATATTCATCCCTAACAAACCATCTGTAGGAGATATTGCAGATTGGCTCGGGTTGGGGAAAAAATTTGTTTATTGGTGCCAGGAGTCCAACATATCATTCAGAGACATCTATGTCAGATTTGGGCACGCAAGCTTCACTCTACTTACAACCGAGAGCTTAGGGTCAACTACAGAGAGTGGAACGAAATTCGTCCTTTAGCGTTTGTCGTAGCACTGTTGGGAACAATGGTCTTCCCACATGGCCCGAGTCTGAGCATCAACACTCGAGTTATAACACTTGCGCACACTCTATTTAAAGGATACGAGAGCCAAGGACAACTGACATACTATCCTATTGCTCCGGTCATATTGTCCGACATGTATCGAGCCCTGGGAAATTGCAAAGAAAGGCATCATTATTTTCAGGGATATAATCTGCTCCTTCAGTGGTGGATTTTGAGTCATCTAGCAAAGGGGGCTGGGACCAGGGAGTTGCATACTCTATACAATAAGAACATTCTCAGAGATTTGAATGATATGCTGTACTGGGCGAATCTGGAGAATCGGAGAACTGGGGAAAGATGGGCTCAAATTTTTTCCAGATTGAGAGAAGAAGACCTCCAATGGATGCTCAATCGTTTCATCTCAAAAGAATTCGTCGTAGATAGACAACAGCTTGTGCTTCCTCTACCAGGTATTCGGGGAATCCGCCCTTATGCACCCTTTCGAGTCTTGCGACAATTTGGGAGGATGCAAACCACACCTCGAGAGGCATACTATGGCGCCTATGTATACGATATTGGGGAAGACAGGGTGCACGAAGCTTCAGAAATGCTGAGAGAATGGAAAAGGGCTAAGTGGATTGACAAAGACACCATTTCCCCAGATCGATTCAACGCCGGATACGATAAGACTTACAAAGCCTGGTTGAAAGATAACATACAAAGTATCTCTTCTCCAATCTCGCGCAATTTTTGCAGTATTAAAGAAGAGGAGGCTAAGCTGTAATTGAGATAAGGGAAGTAAAATGCGAAGCCCAAGAAATGTACACCAAATTTATTGAAAACCAAGATGCTCTTGAAAAGACAACTCAAGAAGTGGAAAGACTAAGACGTGGTTATGATGATTTCGACTCATGGGTCAAATAGAAGATTGAAAGGATGCAATACGAGAGCTGGGAAGAAAAAGGACTCTTGGCTGAAGGTTTCATGCTGATACTAGGTTGCATGTTTCAGCAATATAAGACCCAGGAAAACAGCTACGGAGCAAGGCCATCTGGACGGCATAGTGGACTTCACCCCTGTGCGGGTTTTTTCTACATGTATTTTGTCATTTTAGCCCCTGTGTGGGCCTGCTTTATTGCGTTTCACTACATTCAAATGGCCCCAGCGTGGGTCTGTCCTTTCATATTTTTGCTTTATTTCCCCTTGTGAACATTAAATATTTCATTTGTGAAATTTTGTTTGGGGGGTTTATCATATGGTTCAAATTCACATGTACATCATTCAAATGCGCTAGGCCTACCCTTGGCACAAAAAGGGTCCCCTGTATGTTTTAGGACGCGATATATGTGCTATTGACTGTTTATGTGCTATGTTGCTGTGAATGAGGATATCGAAAACCCACTCCCTGCCAGAAATTTCCAGAAATATATAAGTCACTATCACAAAAACGTCCGACCAAAATTTTTGTGTCTTAAGTTTCTCAATCAAAAAACAAAATCCTATCTCCAAATCCTAAAACACTATTCTACCATCTCAGGAAAGGAGAAATCACCGCTATGGACAAAGGAAAGAGTATCCAGACTAAACCAACTGAAAAAGAGATGATCAACATGCAAAAGCAGCGCGGAAAGCGTCTATATGATTTACTATTTGCACAAGAACACCGAACAAGGACGGAGGCCATTTCGTGCGCCCTCATTTTCGAGCACTATCGGGCTAGGCGTATGCTGAGGTCCATCAAAAGAGCGTCATCCCAAAAGGGATTGGGGATCTCCGCAAGACGTGTAAGTGTCATCCCAACCAAAAAGGGCATACGATAGAAGAATGCATAGAGTTCAAGAATGCAGTCCGCCATTTGCTAGATATGGATAGTACTTCGAACAATTGGGGTGACAGCGTCATTATCGCATGTGATGAACCGCACCTTTACATACTAGTCACAGAGAAGACTATGTTCTATCATTGTTCGTTCACGCCTTTTAAGAAAACGATGCTGGAAATCTATTCAGAGTTGGTTCAAAATGGGGTCCTCACCCATTTCTACAAAGGCATGGACATGCAATATTCTCTTTGGTACGATGTCCAGAAGCGTTTCCCCTATTGCAACACCGAAGACCATAGCATCAAAAAATGCACAGCATTCCGCCACGACTTGGAACATCTAATCAACATGGGGAAAATTCGAGTCGAGCTTGTTCCCCGTGGCTAATATGACGTTTGAGAAAAGAAATGAATGAGATGTAGTCATTATTTATCCTTCAAGATTTGCTGTCTTTCAATTTCCGTGTAATCGTCCTGAATGAATGAATGAAAATCAATATTTTATTTTCTACTCGAACTACGTTGGGCCTGAATTCTCCATGTGAGATACGTAGGCAGACTTCCAAGGACCGGACCCTACCTTTAAAAAATTTCATTCATTACCCTTTCATATTACAAGGAAATGTGAAGACCAGATCAACGGACGTCAAAGAACAGCTGCAAGAAGATCGTAGCTCAGCATGATTTAGCCTTTCTGAGATAGTGTCAAACTAAAAAAGCAAACAAACTCCTGCTTGTTAAAAAATTTGTTTCCGTCCTTACTCGTGGGTTGAAGATATCCTCAAACATAGCAACTTGTGTGTTTATCTTCTATTTGTGTGATATTATGCATTTTTTATTCTGAATCCAAACTGACAAATCTGCCTTTGAGTTGTTTTTCTCCTCAGGTACTTGGAAACTGATCTGTGTCGATTAAGCTGGCAGATCATCCCTATTTTACCAGATCCAAAGGGCCCGCAGATTCCTTCCCTAGAAAAGATTCAGACAAAGGAAAAATAATTATGGGAGACAGTAACAAAGAAGTAAGTCTCGCCGACGTTGTGGTGGCTCAACCCACCATAGCGGACCAGAACGAATTGATTCTGCAATTAATGCAACAGATTGCAGAAATGAGGGTGGAGATACAAAGGAGACAAGATCTGCATCCACCAGGTTAAACTGTTAATGCTGCTGATGGAAGACCAAATGCCTCCTCCTCAAAATAATCATTCTCAAGTACCAAGTCATCCCCAAAATACTCAAACCGCTCCACCTCCACAAAACCAAAGCCAAAATCAAAACCAAAATGCTTTCAACTCCCAAACATCCCACCACCACCTAAATCAGAATACCAATCCTCACAGAATTACCAAACCGCACAAAAAGCCCAGAGTCCCTCCGTAGCTCCACTCTTACCTAAAAGAACCACTTTCCAGATTCCTGTTCCTACTGAGCACGACGTGCACGGTTCTGAGCTTGACCATTACGAGGAACAGGAAAGAGAATGGAGAGCTAAAGAAGAGGCAAAAGTCGATATAAAAGAAGAGATCAAGAAAGCCATGAAAGAGTTCCAATGCATCCCTGATGTCGCCGGTCTTAGCTATGAGGATTTGTGCATTCATCCAAATCTGGACCTTCCAGAAGGGTTAAAGATTCCGAAATGTGATACTTTCGGAGGAGTAGGGAACCCTATGGCTCATCTGAGAGCCTACTGCGACCAGCTTGTTGGAGTTGGTAGGGATGAAGCTCTGTTGATGCGGCTCTTCAGCCGAAGTCTGTGTGGAGAAGCTCTGGAGTGGTTCACCTCCCACGAGACCAGGCAATGGCTGAGTTGGAATGCCTTGGCCAAGGATTTTATTGATCGATTTGCTTACATCGTGGAAATCATTCCCGATCGATACTCCTTGGAAAAGATGAAGCAGAAATCCACTGAGAGCTATAGAGAGTTTGACTATTGGTGGAGAAAGGAAGTTGCAAGAGTAAGTCCGCCTATGTACCAAAAAGAGATTGTCGAAGTGTTTGTACGGGTGCAAGAGCCCGAATATTATGACAAAATCATGTTGCTCGTTGGAGCAAAATTTGCCGAGATAGTCAATATTGGTGAGACTATCGAAGATGGTTTGAAAACAGGAAAGATAGACCGTGTAGCTCCATCGCCCGGATCTTCAGGATTGTTGAAGAAGAAGAGAGAGGACGTGGATGTTGTCTCTTATGAGGGGAAGAAAACCCCCAGAAGGTCATCATCCTCCCAAGGTCGTTCTCGATCTTCTTAAAACTCCTACCAAGCTTGATACACGCAAGCTAGTCATCCAAATAATCCTCCTCCTGTCTATCAAAATGCTACCTCCACCTACCAAAACGCTCCCCCTCCAAATTACAAAAATTCATCTCCTATTTACCAAAATCCTCCTCCACTTTACCAAATTCCATCTCCCCACTACCAAGGTGTTGCTCCTAACTGTGCTAACGTGCAGTCGAGCTACAGATCACCCCCTCCTGTTTATCAAGTCCAAGCTCCACTATACCAAAATCCCCATCCGAATTACCAAGCTCCATCGCCAAACTACCAAACAAATCCCTATCCCAGAATCAAGCTCCCCATCCCAATAACAGTGGTTATCAACAGATGCCTCCTCCACAAGGCAGTTATGATCCACCTCAACCCAGATTCGAGAAGAATCCTCCCAGGAACTTTACTGCACTCGCCGAAAGCCGAACAAAGTTGTACGAGCGACTGACTGCGATCGAATATATCCACCAGGTGGGGCCCAAGCCGGTGGATACTAGTTCTAAATTTTACAATCCTGATGAAAGGTGTGCTTATCATTCCAACAGTATTGGGAATGATACTAAGGACTCTATCAACCTCAAGCACAAAATTCAAGACCTGATCGACCAAGAGGTGGTCTCTCTTCAACCAGCCACGCCTAATGTCAACACCAACCCTTTGCCAAATCATGGAGGCGGCAATATTAATATGATAAAGACAAATGAGGATTGGTGCGTGACAAAAGTGATAACTCCAATTGTTCATGATGAGTTGGAAAGGGTTGTGGCCTCGTTGAGCATCAAAGAGAAAAAAGAGTTTGTTATCCTGACACCCGCAAAGGTTGTTGCCTTGGTGCCATCAGAAACTCTTATCAGACCAAAGTTTGTGATTGAAACCGCTGTCGCTCAAGGTATGACCCGATCTGGGAGGTTTTATACTCCCAAAGAGTTGGCTCTCGGAGTACAGAAAAAGGATCAGGGTAAAAGTCCGATAAGCGAAGGCGAAGCGGAGGAATTCTGGAGGATGATGCAGCCAAAGGATTATTCCATTGTTAAACGCTTGGAGAAGACTCCAGCGCAGATTTCCGTGTGGGCCCTATTTATGAGCTACCAGCTGCACAGGCAGGCCTTGATGAAGGATCTTGATGATACGTATGTGCCTGTGGGCACAAGCAGTGATAATGTGGCCGCTTTGATCAACCAAGTCATCCGAGGGAATCGGATTAGCTTTTGCGATGACGAGTTGCATTTTGAAGGGAAGTCACACAACAAGGTGTTGCACATTACTGTCGTATGCCACGAGAAGGTCATAAATCGCGTCTTGGTGCATGATGGATCCGGTCTGAAAATTTGCCCATTGTCGACATTGAGGTAGTTACGGTTCGACTTGGGGAAGATAGAACAAAACCAAGTCAATGTGAGAGCCTTTGATGGGGTTTAGAGACACATTGGGAGCTGTTCATCCAAATGGGTCTGGCAGAATTCAGCGCACAGTTTCAAGTCTTAGACATTGACACCATCTATAACCTTCTTCTGGGAAGGCCTTTCATCCATATGGCTGGTGTTGTTCCTTCTACTCTTCATCAGATGATGAAACTCGTTTGGAAGAGCGAAGAGCTGGTTATTCATGGTGAAGGGAGTCACTCCGTTAGACAGGCACCAATTATTGATGAAGTGTCTTGAGGTACCGATTTCTACACGGTGGAGTTGGTAAATGCCACCATTGAGGACTTGGCCACACGGACTCCTATGTCTGTCGTGTACAAAATGATCGCCACTGTGATGTTGCATAGTGGATTTGAGCCAGGTTTCGGATTGGGAAGGGATTCCCAAGGAATTATTGAGCCTATTCAAGTTCCCGTCAAAGCAGCAAGATATGGTTTGGGGTACATCCCCACATATGATGATATGAAGATGAAGAAGAAAAATGATCGAGCATTGGCTAAGCCGATCCCTCATCTGTATCAATCATTCCCAGTCTGGGAGTATGCCGAGCATGACGACCTTGGGGAAGGAATCTGTGGCCTTTTTGAAGAGATTGATGATGTCATTGAGGACGAGGTCGAAGTGACAAGATTCCGCGATGCTGAGCCTGGGGAGACGCTGTAGAATTGAACCTCCACGCCGATTCTGATTCCCCGAACTCCTTGGTAGAAGGGCGTCATTTATGCATATCTAAATCGGTGGTAGTCCGAAAGAGGCCCGAGACCCACCATTTTGCATTTTTTTCTTAATTGCTTAAATTTTAAAATTCCCCCGTGATGTTTGAAAAAGGCAACATGGCCCTTCGCCATGGCCAAAGTTTGCACTGTTTCCCAATTTCAATGAAAGCCTCTTTTGTTGAAAGTTTGTTTATTTACTTATTTGCTATATTTTATTTCCTTAACTTTGTTTATTTATGGTTTCAGTAAGATAAGTCTTAAACCTGACAATGTCATGTCATTTCACGAGCTGAACGAACAAAATGAGGCAGGGGATGATAAGGCTGATGAGTACGAAGAGGAAAATGAGGCACCAGAATATGTCGCTGAAGAATTTCTACAGTTTGAAAATCAGCATAAGCCGAATTTAAAAGAAACTGAAACTGTAAATCTGGAGGACCAAGAGTGTGTCAAAGAGGTCAAAATCAGCGTTCACTTGAATGAAGCTCAGAGGAAGGATCTAATACATTTACTCACTGAGTACATTGATGTTTTCGTCTCGGAGGTCAGCGACATGCTAGGGCTCAGTACCAATGTTGTGTCTCACAAATTGCCGATTAATCCAGGGTTTAGTCTGGTGAAGAAGAAGGCTCGAAAGTTCAAGCCTGAATTGAGTTTAAAGATAAAAGAAGAGATCACCAAGCATGAAATGCAATCATTTGTGGATTGTTACGCAGGTTATCATCAGATTCTGATGGATGAGGAAGATGCAGAAAAGAAAGTTTTTATTACACCTTGGGGTGTATATCATTACAGGGTGATGCCATTTGGCCTCAAGAATGCTGGTGCTACCTATATGAGGGCTATGACGACCATATTTCATGATATGATTCATAAGTAAATCGAGGTATATGGGGATGACATCATAATCAAGTCCCGCGAGAGTTCAGACCACTTGACACATCTAAGGAAATTCTTTGATCGTCTGCGTCGTTACAACTTGAAGTTAAATCTCGCCAAATGTGCTTTTGGAGTGCCAGCTGGCAAGTTGTTGGGATTTATAGTCAGCAGAAGAGGTATTGAGCTCGACCCTTCCAAGATTAAGGTGATTCAAGAGTTGCCCCCTCCGAAGACAAAGAAAGAAGTGATGATTTTCTTAGGGAGGTTGAACTACATCAGTCGATTCATAGCCCAATCAACTGTGGTATGTGAGCCTATCTTCAAGTTGTTGAAGAAAGATGCTTTGACAAATGGACCGAAGAATGTCAAACTGCTTTTGATGCTATAAAGAACTATTTTCCAATCCACCGGTGTTGGTTCCTCCGCGTGAAGGGAGTCCTTTGTTATTATACCTATCTGTCTCAGATAGAGAATTTGGATGCGTACTTGGCCAACATGACGAAACAGGGAAGAAGAGGCGAGCTATTTATTATATAAGCAAGAAGTTCACACCCTATGAATCTCGCTATACTCTCCTGGAAAGAACTTGTTGTGCTTTGACTTGGCTTGCCCAGAAGCTGAGACATTATTTGTCTTCTTATACTACATATCTCATTTCCAGAATGGACCCGCTGAAGTATATTTTCCAGAAGGCAATGCCGACTGGAAAGTTAGCTAAGTGGCAAATGCTTTTGAGTGAATTTGATATTCTGTATGTGACTCAGAAGGCGATAAAAGCACAGGACCTGGCTGATCATCTTGCAGAAAATCCCGTTTATGAAGAATATGAACCACTCAAGACTTATTTTCACAATGAAGAGGTATCGTTTGTGGGTGAAGATATTTCTGAAGCATACCCTGGTTGGAGATAATTCTTTGATGGAGCGGAAAATCACCAAGGGAAAGGTATTGGATCGGTCTTGGTGTCAAAATCTGGTCAACACTATCCTATGGCAGCTAAACTCCGGTTTAATTGCACGAACAACATGGCTGAATATGAAGCTTGTATTCTTGGTTTAAAAAGGGCTATTGACATGGATGTCCATGAGCTATTGGTTATTGGAGATTCAGATATGTAGATTCATCAGGTTCAAGGAGAGTGGGCCGTGAAGAACCCAAAGATTATACCTTACGTGCAGTATGTGCAGAAGTTGTGCAAAAGATTTCGTAAGATCGAGTTTAGGCATACTCCAAGAATACAAAATGATTTTGCCGATGCTTTTGCCACCATCGCTTCGATGATTAAACATCCAGATACTGATTATATTGATCCCCTGGATATAGAACTGAAAGAACATCCAGTCCATTGTTCACATGTTGAAGCAGAACCAGACGGTTTGCCATGGTATTTTGATATAAAGAAATATTTGGAGTTCGGGATTTATCCGGAAGATGCTACATCCAACCAAAATAAATCGATACGCCGTATTGCTCTCAATTTCTTTCTAAGTGGAGAAACCCTTTATAGGAGGACTCCAGATTTGGGTCTCCCCATATGTGTCGATGTTGTTGAAGCTGCAAAGCTTATTGAACAAATACATGCTGCAGTTTGTGGCACGCATATGAATGGGCTCACTTTGGCAAGAAAGATCCTTCGAGCCGGTTATTTCTTGATGACTATGGAGAATGATTGCTGCAAGTTTGTGCATAAATGTCATAAATGTCAAGTGCATGGTAATTTGATCCGAGTGCCGCCTCATGAGCTTATTGCTATGAGTTCATCTTGGCCGTTTGTAGCTTGGGGTATGGATGTCATCGGTTTGATAGAGCCAGCCGCTTCTAATGGACACAGATTCATTTTAGTTGCTATTGATTACTTCACCAAGTGGGTGGAAGCAGCTTCTTATAAGTCGGTAACCAAGAAAGTTGTAGCTGATTTTGTTCGCAACAATCTGATATGCAGGTTTGGAGAACCAGAATCCATCATTACTGATAATGGTGCAAATCTCAACAGTCACTTGATGAGAAACATATGTGAGCAATTTAAGATTACTCATGGAAACTCAACCGCTTATTGTCCTCAAATGAATGGAGCTGTAGAGGCCGCCAACAAGAACACAAAGAAGATCCTGAGGAAAATGATTGACAATCACCGAGGTTGGCATGAAATGTTTCCATATGCTTTGTTGGGTTACCGAACAACTGTCAGAACGTCGATTGGAGCCACTCTGTATTTGCTGGTATATGGAACAGAAGCAGTCATACCTGCTGAAGTCGAAATACCGTCCTTGAGAATCATCCAAGAAGATGAGTTGAGTAATGTTGAATGGGTCAGCAAGCGGATTGATCAGTTAAACTTGATTGATGAAAAGAGAATGGTCGTTGTCTGTCATGGTCAGTTGTATCGACAGAGAATGATCGTGCTTTTCACAAGAGAGTAAGAGCTAGAATTTTTGAAATCGGTCAGTTGGTATTTAAACACATTTTTCCTCATGAAGACGAGTACAAAGGAAAATTCGCACCAAATTGGCAAGGACCCTACATGGTTCGCAAAGTATTATCTGGAGGTGCTTTGGTCTTGTCGGAGATGGATGGCACCGCATGACTGAAGCCGATCAACTCAGATGTTGTCAAGAGATATTACGTGTGAAGTTTTAGTTTGTATTTTGTCATTTACTTGTAATCGTTCTATTTGCTTGTACTTGCTTTGATTAAAATTTTATCCCCTTTGTAATGAATTACGTATGACCTGAATTCTCAAAAATGATATACGTAGGCGGCCTATGTCGGCCTCGATCACCCCATTTATTCCTCTAATATTTCTTTGTATTTGAACTACGTTCGACCTGAATTCTCAAGAATGAGATACGTAGGCGGCCTATGTCAACCTCGGTCTGTTACTTTCTAAATTTTCTTATTTTGTAGCATTAGAGGAGGAACTACGTTTAACCTAATTCGTACCTCAACGGGATGCGTAGTCGCCACAAGGGTTCGGTAATATTCTCCGTAAGATTTCTATTCCTCTTTACAATAGAAACTGGGATAGAATTTTTGAGTCCCTCTCAAAAATTCTCGAAAAGAGGATTTTTACTCAGAAAATCAAGACTGACGATACTTCAAGATTTACAACTGGGACAGAATTTTTGAGTTACTCACCGGAAGTTAAGGATGAACCAAGATAGTTAACTGGGACAAAAATTTTGAGGATGACCTCAAAATTTCAACATGGTTTTATCGACAGTCTAAAGCGACTCTGAAAACTTCCCAGCGAATAATCAGATAGACCTCCAAGCATCATACTCAAAGAAGTTCCCTGAGCCTGACGTGACATTACACTTGGCAGTGACCTTTTTCAAAATACTACTTGAAAATTTATTTTTTCTCAAAGTTATTCCTTTATGTTTCATTGGTTTTGGTATAAAATATTTTGTCTTATCTATCAAGAGTCGGGGACCAGGAAAATCAACCGAAGATAGTAGGACAGGGAGCAGACAACTGAAGAATCAACACATATCAGTTCATTTTAAAACTAATGATTTTTCTGTGGACGCAGGTTTATAGTTTTGCTCTGAAAATCGCCAAATTTCTCAGATCGACGGTATGGAAAGTCAAGGTGAAAAAGCTCTCCCAAATTCACGATTTTTCTGTGGACGCATGAATTATTTTATATTGTGCATATCCAAGGTGAATCAAGCAAAAATCTCAAGAAAGAGTTTACGGTTTTCTTAAAGAACGTCATTTGCATCATATTATCAGATATGATATTATTACTACCCGGAGGGGTCATTTCATTTATTGTCGATTAAGATGATATGCTACCCGGAAGGGTCATTTTATTTGTATTGTCGATTGAGATGATACACTACCCGAAGGATCATTTATTTGTATTGTCGATTGAAATGACATACTACCCAGAGAGGTCATTTTATTTGTATCATCGATTTAGATGATACACTACCTGGAGGGTCATTTTACTGTATTGTCGGTCGAGATGATATGATTATCCAGAAGGCACTCAGAAGATAACTATGTTGCTCGATTGAAGCACTATCTTCATTTGGTACCAAGGGTGACATCAAGAGAAAATATTCATGCATCGCGAGTCAATATTCATGCATCGCGGAAGATCATGCATCGCGAGTTAATATTCATGCATCACGGAAGATCATGCATCGCGAGTCAAATATCATGCATCACGGAAGATCATGCATCGCGAGTCAATATTCATGCATCACGGAAGATCATGCATCGCGAGTTAATATTCATGCATTGCGGAAGATCATGCATCGCGAGTCAATATTCATGCATCGCGGAAGATCATGCATCGCGAGTTAATATTCACGCATCGCAGAAAGATATTCATGCCCCGCAAGAAATTACTCATCGCGGAAAGATATTCATGCCCCGCAGAAAATCATGCATCGCTGAAAGTAATGCATCGCGAGTTAATATTCATGCATCACGGGAAGATATTAATGCCCTCAAGAAATCACTCATCGCGGGAAGATATTCATGCCCCGCAGAAAATCATGAATCGCGGAAAGTCATGCATCGCGAGTCAATATTCATGCATCACGGGAGATCATGCATCGCGAGTTAATATTCACTCATCGCAGGAAGATATTCATGCCCCGCATAAATCATGCACTGCCAGTGAAAGAAATTGTGCTTCTCAAGAGAAATATTTACCCAACAACATCAACCGCATTATTATTTTGGCAAGATTGAACGCCAAGAAGAGCATCAAAGACGACATCAAGAAAATATCAATAACGCATCAGCTTTTATCTATTTCGACATCAAATGAAGAATACATTGAAGATTATATTGCAAACACAAGACATAAGCTTTATTTGCTTTACGTCCAAACCTAATGGAGTTGACGACAAATATTGAAGGAGAGCAACTAAGTGTCGGCACGGTAAAAGGCACTACCTTTCATTTCAATTGCATTTTATGCTAATAAGTTTTATTTCATCCTTTGTCGAGAGCATCCAAAAGGATGAATTCTCCAAAATGAACCACAGGTGCGGACGACATCAAAAAGGATGCAGCACAACGTGAAATTTTTTCTTAGCAGCGAGTTGGGACACAGTCCAAAGAGGAGTGTCAAACTCTTAGGACGCGAGCAGAGGATCGACTCCCACCACAATCAAACCACACCCCTATCAGAAGACATGTTTATAAAAATAATATGTTCTAGTTTAGTTTTAGTTTAATAAATAAGCTAGTATTTCTTAATTATAATTTTTATTAGCTACTCAATTTTTGTTAGTTTTAAAAATAATTAAGTAATATTTCTATATGATGTGAAACTTAAGAACAAAAGAACAATATAAAAAGGAAGACAACAAGAATATAAGACAAGATAAACAATATAAGATCACTTTCTTTGTATTCATCAAATCTTCAAGTGTCTATAATATGGATCCTTATGCCTTTATTTATAGTGTAACATAACTGCATACAAAACGTTAGTCATAAACATGACATTAACATGAATATAATGGAGGAGGTTATGGAAGTGAAATGTTACAAGAATAATGGTTATAAAGTTGGAGGTTATGATTATCTTCACAGTAGAGGAAAGTAATATGGAGATAATGGGTGAGAGAAAATGTCTTGATGTAATGGACATCCACGCTATAATGTTTTATTACACTCCCCCTTGAATGTCCATAGATAATATGTTTCATTAAAAACTTACTAGAAAAAAACGTGGGAAAAATTAAAAAATTATAGTGAAAAAAAAAGAGTACACATATCTTCTAATACACTTTAAATATTGCCTCATTAAAAATCTCACCAGAAAAATCTAATTGGGATAAAATCATGGTTAAGAAAAAGAGTACAACGCGTATTTTTCTCCCTTGATAAAACTTTACTTGATATCTCGAAAACAATACATTACAATCTTGTATCACAACTTCTCAAATACTGATATTGGCAATCCTTAGTGAATGAGTTTAAAAGAATATTAGTTGAATGAGTCTTTGAACGTCAATCTCACCATTTGCTTGAAGATCATGTGTGTTTTTTTTTTGTTGAATATGCTTTGTCCAGTATCCTTTGATTGTATCCTCCCTTCAATTGAGCTATATATTATTTTTGTATATGATGGTTGGAATATCCTTTTAAAAGAAAATCACATATTTTATGAATCTGACAGATCATGATTCCAACCAAGCACACTCCTGACTTACTTTGTAGATCAATATTATTTCTGCATGATTTGATTCTTTGAATGTCAAGATTTTATTGTGCCTCAGTATGTAAATAAACATTTCATTTGCGATCGAGCTTTATGTAGATTAAATAAATATTTTGCATCTATATAATCAAATCATTTCTGACTCGGAGATTTATCATTTTAATTTTATTGAAGCTCGTCTTTTCTTCTGAAATAAAATCACATATCTTCTATGTGTTGAGTCACTTGCTTTGTTAGTTTCTTCTCATAATTTTAATGATAATATGACATATAACTTTCACGTAACATTCGTTATGTATATCAAATAATCTTATAGCTTTTGCATAACCAACAATCTGTAAGTGCACCAGTTGCACAAATACATGACATTTTAAATCATTTGCATGAGATAAAAAAGATTCTTTTTTTGTGTAAGCAGACACAACCATTGAATACTCAATGGAATTGCTTTAAGACCTTTTAAATCCTCCAAGGATTTTCAAATAACCTTCGTCGTCTAGTTAGATGTAATAATAATTCATTATGCATATTCAACTATTTCATTTATTGCCAGACTGAAACAAGTCTTATTGCATCCACCACTTTAGAATATATATTAATTTATTAATGTCAATTTTTTTGTGAAAATACTTTATGACGTGAGGCACAAACCGCACATTATATCTTATGGTATATTTTCTCTCAATGATTCATTTATAACATAGTGACATTATATTTTGATCCATGAACAATATGATTAAAGACATTACCTTTCTAAGTGAAACAAAATATACTTGAATAGTGCATTTTATGTGGCCAATCATTTATCTGTTCACATTATATGACATATTCGAATTTAAAATCCTTGTAGCCACTTATAGCATTGAGTGCTACTTCATATCATAGATACCGTCGACGGTCATTTTAATTCGATTCTAATTTGACATAACTTATTGATATCACTTCATTTTTCATCATTTCCAGGTACTTGAACCTTTTTCAAGATTTTATGAAGTGTTATGTCATAGTGTTCTTTCAATCACTTACCTCATTATCATGACCATTTTTGATAATTTGTTCCTATCCTTTCTCAAGGATTTCTACATTTGGAATCGATTGGTCTATCACGCTTCTGGCGTACCATAGACTCTGTCCTTCAAGGACTATTTATTGAAGCATTTGCATCTTAATTAAAATACTGGGTCAGCAAATACAACTGATAAATTATTTGCAACATTTTTCAAATAAATTATCTCTTGAACTAAAAGTTCACATTTTTTCTTAACGAGGATCTAGATAGTTCACCCGTAAATAATTTTCAGCTTCTAAACACATCTCCCCCTAGTATTAGGAAATCTAAAATTTACCCCAACCTCATTTGGAGATTCATTTTTTGTGCGTGGTGGAGCAATAAAATCATACTCCCTCCGTTTAAAAAAGAATGACCTTATTTTCTTTGTAGTTTGTTTAAAAAGAATGACCCCTTTCCTTTTTTGGAAACACTTTAACTTTAACTTTCCACGTGGCATGTTTAAGACCACAAGATTAAAGGGCATTTAGGTACACTTGACATAACTTTAATTTAGAACCACAAGATTAAAAGTCTTCTTTCTTTTCTTAAACTCCGCTCCAAATCGAACTAGGTCATCCTTTTTAAAACGGAGGGAGTATGTGTACACATCAAATTTTTAGATGGAAATTATTTGGTTCTAATGCTGAATCAATTGTGATGGGAGAACCTTGTTGGATTGATGCATACACATTAAATAAACTTATCTCGTACTAAATTTTATTTGAGAGAATCGTTCTCATAATCAATGATCTAGTTATAATTGGAGGTAAACAATTTATGAATTTGACTTAGAATTGAATACAAATGAAGAAGACTAATTAATTAGAACAACATGTTTGAACTATATAAAAGTCTCAAGTAAAAGTCAATAGAAACATTTTAGTAGTCCCTCACAATATTGTTTCGAAGATTATCATAATTTAGTAACTATTATAAAATAACCACAAAACAAGCTTTCAAATAATATATTAATAACTCAACAAGTAAATGTTTAGATAAAAAAAATAAAGAGGTACAAAAGTAACCAATAATGACAATCCAATCAATATGTATATGTCACATAACTCAATAACTTATCTTTTAATAAACAAGATCATAAAGAATAATTTTTTTATAAATTATTAACTTACAAAAATAAAAATACTTTTTAAATATATAAGTTTCAAATTGAAAGTTTGTTCAAAGTAAAAGCAACTTGATGGACTCATACGATTTTGAGATGATAAGAAAACTAATGATGCATAATCAAAAGAAAAATATAAAATATGTTATGTAGTAATTTATCTCGTCTCTGAGGGAAAAATAAACACAAATATTTTTACTTTCTTTATATTTTCTTTGCTTCAATCCTTCAAAAAGTTAAGAATAAAAGAACAATATAAAAAGAAAGAGAATAAAAATATAAGACAAGATAAACAATATAAGATCACTTTTTTTTTATCAAGTATTAACCAAATCTTCAAGTGTCTATAATATGAGCCTTTATGCCTCTATTTATAGTGCAACATAGAGGCATACAAAAGGTTAACCATAAACATGAATATAATCGAGGAGGTTATGGAAGTGAAAGGTTATAAGAATAATGGTTATAATGTCGGAGGTTATGAAAGTTATGATTATCTTCATAATAGAGAAAGTAATGGAGATAATGGACGAGAGAAAATGTCTTTGTGTAAGGGACATTCACACTGTAATATTTTATAATAATATTATATTATATTATAAAAATATAAATCTAAAACTAACCTACACTACCCATTAACCTCTTATACTACTACGCCACTCCACTCACAACCCCATCATCTGCACACAACACACCACACTCCCTCACACGTACATCCACACACCCATTCCCACAACACACCACCCCCTATCCTACATATACTATCCATTCTCAGAATGAAAGGGGATCAGCAACATACACTTACACTACTCCTAAAAACATATGCACACATACACACAAACGACACAACCTATATACCTTCACTCAAAAATCCCAAACCCAAAAAAAAAAAGAAGACGACCTCCCAACACACCAAAACACAATAACACAGAACAAAACCTTTTTGTTTCTGAAAAACACACACGTACAAAATGGAAAAACACCAAAATATTTTCTTAAACAAATACACCCAACATACACGACACTATCAGCAAATGAAAACGAAAAAAAAAGAAAAAAAAGCTCACAAAAAAAAAAAAAAAAAAAACACAGACAAGAAAGAGAAAAAAATAACTCAAATTTTATTTATATTTTTTCTTTCGCTCACAAACAAAAATTGAGATCGAAGTTCATTTTCGTGGTTTCGAGATCGTCGTTTATTTGTAGGATTGCTTGTTTTTTTTTTCGTGAATTGAATTTTCGCAAGAGGTATTGTTTAATTTTTATTGTGTATTTTGATTTTTATGATTATATAATACTTGATTTCAATGTTATGAGTTTGCTCAAAATTTAGGTGTGTTAAATTTTGTGCAAACTCATAACATTGAAATCAAGTATTATATAATCATAAAAATCAAAATACACAATAAAAATTAAACAATACCTCTTGTGAAAATTCAATTCACGAAAAAAAACAAGCAATCCTACAAATAAACGACGAACTCGAAACCACGAAAATGAACCTCGATCTCAATTTTTGTTTGTGAGCGAAAGAAAAAATATAAATAAAATGTGAGTTATTTTTTTTCTCTTTCTTGTCTGTGTTGTGTTTTTTTTTTTTTTTTTTTTGTTGTTGTTGTGAGTTTTTTTCTTCTTCTTTTTTTGGTTTTCATTTCCTGATAGTGTCGTGTATGTTGGGTGTATTTGTTTAAGAAAATATTTTGGTGTTTTTCCCTTTTGTACGTGCGTGTGTTTTTCAGAAACAAAAAGGTTTTGTTCTGTGTTATTGTGTTTTGGTGTGTTGGGAGGTCTTCTTTTTTTTGGGTTATGGGATTTTTGAGTGAAGGTATTAGGTTGTGTGTATGTGTGCATATGTTTTTAGGAGTAGTGTAAGTGTATGTTGCCGATCCCCTTTCTTTCTGAGAATGGGTAGTAAATGTAGGATAGGGGGTGTTATTGTTCTGTGTTATTGTGTTTTGGTTTTGTTCTCTATATATATATATAGCGGTTATGTGTTAGCGCTACATAAATCAAATTTTTTAAATAATTAAAATTCTTTTTTAAAAAATGATTTTAAATAGTTTTAAAAATAAGGAATAACTGAAAATATATATTTATTTTTTTAAAAAAGCTCTACAAAGTAACGTATGTAGTCCTTTTATTTTTTGTGAAAACATATCTTTTAAATTTTAATCATCTTTCTACAACCTCCTCATTTAAAGAAAAACAAATGTAAATAATAATAATAATAATAATAATAATAATAATAATAATAATAATAATATATATACATATATATGCACCACAAACTCTGTGGAAATATTAAATAATAAATAACAATTTAAAAAACAAATTGTATTTTTAAAAAATAATAATTTAAAAACCGTTTTTTAAAATCTGCTTACCTTAAAATCTGTTGTATTTAGTAAATTAAATATTTATTTATGTAAAACTAAAACATAATTGAGCACAACAGTCAATAATTTGAAAGACACGTTTTGTCAACCAGTTAGAGAATTTCAAATCCAAAAAACTACTTATGTCAGTTTTATTACAATTGTATCGACAAATTTGTATTTAAAAGACAACAAAATGGTTATCAAAATTGTGAAGCCTACATCATACGTGAATGCCAAGAACAATATATATTCCAATTTTTTTGGTGGTTATGAGGCGGTGAAGAAGGAGAGGCAAGAATGAGGTTGCTTTGATGGGCTCAAATACATTGGGTGTTAATAGTAATTTATTAGCAAAGAATGTTTTTGATTTTCTAATGATGAATAAGTGGGTAAATTTATTTACAATCTTTCGTATATTATATGTATGAGAAAAAGAAGATTTGAAATGGTGAATTGTTCCCAACAAAATCGTTCATGAAGAATCACCCACAGATACAGATAAACATTACTATTTTTCATCCTTTTATGAAATAATTACGGATTATAGTTTAATGGAGATTTTCTAGAAACTTCATCTTTTCATTTGCTACTTCAAATCAAATCAGTAATTGTCATGACAAAACAAGGATTAAAATTTAGCAAAGAATGTTTTTGATTTTCTTAGTACATATTTTAAGCCGTTGTTGTTGAGTTGGTACCACACTTGGCTTAAGAGGAGTTTTAGCAACTTCAAAAAAGTACTGATTTATTGCACAGAAATATTTGATCAGATGGGTCACTTTTTTACTTGAAAATCTAAAAGCATCTAAAAAATAATTTAATCTAAACAGGCATTAAATTATATGATCATGTCCTTTTATATTAAAAAGATATTATATTTAATAAGTAACTTTAAAACTTTTCATTACATTTTCACTTATACACAAACCCAGCAAATTGCATTAACTATTTTTAATATGGAAGGGAAAAAGGTTAAATACTATCTCATCTATTTTAAATCATCATTAACCATTTAAATCAAATATTAAGACAATGTTAAAATAAAATGAAAAGAAAAACAAATATTTATTGAATATGGAAAAATAGGGAACTGTAAAATTTGATTTACGGATAATTTTCTGTTTGAATGTGTATTAAATAAAAATAATAAAAAAAAAATAAAACAAAGAAGAGGTTTATAAACCGCCTACTATTCTCATTCCCCATTTCTTCCCACGATCACATTCCCCCACCATATTTTCTCATCTACAAAATTTTATGGAGCAATTGACTTATTGTATTCAAATTATTGTTTTTCTTCGCTAATATTCAAAATGTCCAATTCGTAGAAAATATTTGAATTAGTGCAACTCCATAAATTTTATTCTCTTACATCCAAATGGTAGCAAAAAATCTAGGCTTGGATTTTTTTTAAAAAAATTCAGGTCAATATTTCTATCTATTCCATAATATTTCTCTTATTTATATTTATAAAAAAGTTGATAAAATAATTCAAAGTGATAAAACTTCACATGATTTTATATTAATATTTCTCATTGATTTTATTTCCACGTTCGTATGTGTGGAAACTATGGAGTTTTATTGATATTCTCTTCTATTGATTTATTTATATAGGATTGAGATAATATGATAATTTTTGTGTGGTTAATATTTCTTCATGTTATGCTATAATAGAACTTTTATTACTTTATATAAAATTAAAGTTTATATATATATATATATATATATATATATTGAATTAATTTTCAAAAATAAATTAAATTGAAAACTTGAATAATGCTAAAAGACATTGTAAATCAATTAAAGGATATAATGTTTTTCTAAAGTAGAATACAAGTGTAAAATTAAATTAAATTTCATGAGTGAGAAAAATTTATAATTTTTGGAAATTATAATATACTAAAAGTAATACAAGGATATATAATCTCTTTATTTCACTCTTCATATTTATATTCCTTAAATATATAGTATTAAGTAATTATGCACAAATCATTTTACTTCTCACATATCATATTTCAAAATATGAAATGGTAACATTTAAGTTTTTTTCTGCAGGATGATTTGTGTGTGAGTTTACTGGACTTAAATTTTTTATTTTTGAGACATTGTTACAGTTATTATCTACCTATATCTAAACTTCAATATTTGTTTCATAGTACTATTTAATTATTATATATATTTTGAAATTCCCAGTAATTTAATATTTGTGATTGCATTTATCAACTAACCGCGCAACGCACGAACGCGTATACTAATTATCTTAATAGTCTAATTAGTCAACTTTATCTAAAATTGAAAATGTTCATCTTAGAAAGATTAAGAAATGAAGAGTTACAATTATTATTTTTTTGTTGTTTTGCATGACTTGTAAATATACTAAAAAATATAAATGCATTTGTTTAAGATTTTAGACTTTTATTTTTTATATAGTATTCATGAATATAAATAGTATAAAATAATGTAGTCACTAATAGTACGCTATATGACCCGTTAAAAATATTTATTTTGATTAAGAATGTGGTTACACATTTTTTATGAGACATTAAAATAAAATCAAGAATGTGGTGACACACATTATCCAATAATATAATCATATTTCATTAATTTAAAATAACACTATTCGATAAAGCTAATTAGTGTGATGCAAAGAAGACGGTTATGTATCTAAACATCAGGACCAAGAATACAATTACGTATCTAGGTCGAGACCAAATAAAAGTTCAACAATAAAATTATCAGCGTAACTGTAGCATATTTAAAAATCCAAAATATAGTTAAAATAAGTATAATTCAAAAAAGCGACCGTGCTAGAACCACGAAACTTGAGCGATGCCTAATACCTTCCCATCGGTCAACAAATTCCTTACCCGAATTTCTAATTCGCAGATCAAATAAAGAGTCATTTCCTTTTGATTGGGGATTAAAAGAAAGGTGACTTGGAATACCATCAGTCAATTCCAAGTGGAGACTCTGTAAAATAAGATAATTCGTAAATCAATACCGTCACTTTAATTTGAAAAAACCTTCCACCGTCCGAAAAGGGGCGTGACATCTCTGAAGACTCTGTTGGGGAATAACCAGAACTCTAAATTTATTATATTAAATATTACTTGATCTTATTGTTATTTTTTGAGATATATTGTGTATGACGACCTAATGTGCTACTTATTGCTTATTTATTGCTTTGTTTTTGTTGAATTGTATTATATATTGTATGCTTTCACACACCTCTTCTTAGTCTAAAAAAATACTTCACACACGGTCACAAAAATGCAGTTATGCATCAAACTTTCTATTGAGATAAAGCTAGACATGTTAAGCGGGGTTGAATTAGCAATGAGGTCGGAATAGTGCTGCTATCAATAAGTTGCCCCTTCTTGGCTCGTGTTGTCCTCTCGAATAAGCCAGTCTAGACACCAATCTATTCAAGATTGAACCTAGAAAAACTAGAATATAAATATGCTTATCCCTTGTAGGTTTTACTTATTTGCATCATTTGATTTGACTTAGTGAGTCCTGAAACACGAGTTGGGTCCGTCTAAGACAAGTATCCCTCTCTTACTTGACCACTTACATCATTTAATATGCTACATGAAAGTACATTTATTTAGAAAGTCTCTATAAGTTGACTCATTTTAGTGCGATTAGTAAAGAAGATGTTATCTTTTGATCTTTACAAAAAAAAAGAGGAGAAAACAGAAAAAAATTCTTCTTCTAAAAGATATTATACATTTCTAGAACATAAAATGAAAAGATTTTGCACTACTTAACCATTATATACAATGATTAAAGTTTTTTTTTTACAGTTAATAAAAAAATTCAAAATATTTTACATTGATAATACTTTAAAAATTGTATTTTTCAGAAAAAATAATAATTAATATCTCAAAGTTTTTTTGCTATACAATATGAACGGACTACGCGCACTCAATGAGATACGTAATCAATTTTTTTGGGTTTGGTGATCTTTATTCAAAAACTTTTAAAAAAAAATTCATAATTTTTTTTAAAAACTGTTGTAGTCTTTATTCAACTATTTTGTTTTTCTTCTTACCCAAAAAAAGTTTTATCTTAATAATGTTGAAAATTTTCGAATTGTCACTCAAATGAAAAGTCAAAAAATATTCTTATTTGTTTATTTTTATTTCATTTTAGCATAAATTTTAAGATCAAAAATATATTGTTTCTTAATTTTCTTTTAGTAAATCAAGAAAACAAAAGATTTTATCTTAGAAGTTCAAAATTTATGCAAAGATCTTAATCATTTTTATCAAGTGTGTTATGTACCCAATCCAAATGAAATTGATCAATGCATCATTCTTTTTTTTTTAAAAGTATAAAAATTTAACCAAATAATCAAATAATAATAAAAATAAATATAGTTGAGCTAGTTAGGATTAAACATTAGACTTTATAAGCTAATTTTATAAATAAAAAGTCTTGTGTATGCATGAAATGTAACATGTGGTTATAAGTGAAGAAGGTCTAACCCTAACAAACTTCATCATCCATGCACACAATTAACTTAAGGTGGTTGGTTTGTGATTAAGCTGACATCTCATCTCTACTATACAAGGTCAAAAAGAAAAGAGAAAATGACCCGTCAAGAGGAAACAAAGTTAGAAAATGACGAGGTCAAAATCAAATGATATCACTAGAAGAAGTTAGGATATTAAGACAACAAATGACAGAATTGTACGAAGCTTGGATGAATGGATAAGATCCATCATCCTCAATTCGAAACTATCTGAATACGAATTTGTCGTCTCCTATCCAAGTGTCGTCAAGTGATCCAATCCATTCACATGAATTTGGCCCATATTCTAACACATCCAATGCAGTTGAAACTTCCACGGTGTGCCCTTTAAGTACGCTAATGACAAGTAATCCACTTTTCATGCCAAATGCACTAATTAATTCAGTTCAAAAGCCAACAATGGTGCAAAAATCCAACAATGATCATGGTTACACCTTTGAAGTGACTTTTAAAATTCTAGGATTTTACCCTCACGCTCATCAGTATAGCTCCCCTATTGAAGATGAAAAAACTGTTAAGAATGAGGAATATGAAGAAATGGATAGAAAACTGAAGAGTTTGGAACAGAGTGTAAGATATATGCAAGGATCGGGAGGTCACCAAAAGTGTCTCGTTTAATGATTTGTTCATGTTTCCATGTTCATCTACCCATCAGTTTTAAAACTCCAAAGTTCGAGAAATATTATGGACATGGAGATCATGTAGCTCGTTTAAGGAGATATTGTAATCAACGGAGAGGGGCTGGAAGAAAAGAACAATTGCTCATGTCCTATTTTTGGGAAAATTTGATGAGAACTGCCTTCATAGATCAAGATACTTCTAACTGACATACATGGGCTGATGTGGCTCGATGTTTTACTCAACAATTTCACTATAACATTGACATAGTTCCACATCGTACTTCACTTGCCAACATGAGGAAAAAGACCATCGAAAATTTCCGTGGATATGCTATTAGGTAGAGGGAGTAAGCTGCTGGGTTACGCCTCCAATGAAAGAGTCTGAAATAATTGATGTTTTCCGCTAAGCGCAAGAACCTAACTACTTTCATTATTTACTTTCCGTTGTTGGAAAAACATTCACCCCCCACACCTTATCAATGTCACGCCCTGAGCCTACACCCTGGGCGGGACTGGCACTCGAAGACCATTGCTGGCCTGTCTTACTTACTCAGTTGAAGACTTAAACATAAGAGATATAACTGTAGTCACAATTTCAGTCCCCGCTAAAGCAATTGTGTCTTTCTCCATTCATAAATAATATTTTCGCATATTCGCAGGACTAGTTCAACTGACTCTACACCTGCTGCACGCTGGGGTCTCCGCCTACTTCCTTCTTATAGTAAGCATGGATTTATTTTTCTTATGAAATAACTTAAAATATAATAACTTATCCAAAACGGCAATTAAAGTCTTAAACGTGTACAACTGAAATAAATAAGACTAAACAACTAATACTATCTGTCTATGATGCCTCTAAAACCAAGAGGGATGTTTGGACATGACCCCCTATCATCAACAACTTAAAACTAGAAAATAAGAGATAAAGATGTCCTTCAGAATATAAGGAGGCTTACGACTCCGAGTTGCTCAGTGGATCAACGGTGCCCCGGGTGCCGATCCTAGTAACTTGCGTCTACATCATAAGACGATGCAGACCAACTAGCATCAGTATATTGAATGTACGAAAATGGGAATTGGAACGCTGAACACAACTTAAGCTTGAAAAGGATATGAAGGGAACACTTACCTTGACTCTTCTCAACTCAGGAA
Organism: Solanum lycopersicoides; assembly: GCA_022817965.1. Classification (NCBI taxonomy): domain Eukaryota; kingdom Viridiplantae; phylum Streptophyta; class Magnoliopsida; order Solanales; family Solanaceae; genus Solanum; species Solanum lycopersicoides. The sequence continues at coordinate 64,133,631 of CM040629.1, read as the reverse complement.
TAACTTAACTCAATATAAAGCAATAAGACACATTAATATATATAAAACTTGTAAAACAGTTGAAAACAACATAGTTCATTAAAGAAAATGCAATAAAAAACTGAACTTTAATTATATAATGAGACATAGTTCCTATTATTCTCTAACCGACAACCACCAATATGAGCCTAAGTGATGATACATCGTCTTGCCCACGCTTTCAGAACTGTCCAATACTTTGCCGTCATATAGGACTACTTAACTTAGTGGATCCACTAGCTTAACTTAAGTGATCATCTAAAAAGTATGATCCTTTAATACCCATGATGGCTACATGGTTTATGGAGACTTGAGTTATTATGAACTCGCATCCCCATATCGGTGCCCAATACTACTCCCAAAAATGTACTTAGCTCATGTGTTTTTTAAAACAACTTTTTTCTTTGGTTTGAGATAATTACTCAAATATTAGCTCAAAGTCTCTGTTGGAATCGACGTTCCCTTTCTTGTTCAAATATGAAAACATTCATGAACTCTTAAGGAATACTTAGTTCCCTTATAACTTTTTGAGAAATGAACTCAAATCTTTACTCTTTACGTAACTTGAAACTTGAGTCTTAAAAACAAAGTTAAAACATTGCTAAAGACTCTTGAAAACTTTAAGAACTTTTGTTTGACTTGTTTCTTAACTTTTAGACTTGACTCTTAACTTCTTTGACTTTGGTCTTAAGTTTCTTGAATTTGATTATGGATTCAAGGTTCATGATCTCATGTTTATGAATGATTTCATTATGTTTTGATGTACCTTAGAGTGTTGGAATTAACTAGGAAATATAGGTAAATTACTAAGGAACTAGTACGAAAACATCGGGGAAGAATCGGGAGAACGGGCGTCTCTGGTTCTTTGGGACGAGCGGGGCGCCAACCCTCAAACTTCATAGGGCAAGCTGGGATGCTTTGGCTGGCGCGACGTGCCAGAGGCCAAAAGTCAGAGGGACTTTTGTGGCACTCTGGAAAGCGCGGTGCCCCAAGCTTTTCCCAGAAAACCCCAGACTTTTCCCCTTCGTTTTTCATCTCTAAACCCTCTAAACTTCCATGGTTCGTTCTCCAAACACTTAGGATCATTAGTACGCCCAACATACAATAGATTTAACTCCAGAATTCCCGGAAATATGAATAAAATCATCAAGAAACTTCAACAACACAACCGTCAAGAACTCAATTAATTTTTCAACAATGTTCTTCAACACTTTCTTAACATTTAAAGACTAAAATTTGTTGTATTGAAGCATGATTGGCGTTTGGGTGAACTATCACAACGCTATGTGATCTCACATATCTTGTAGGGATCACCCCCGATAAAGTCCACACGTAAATCTCTAACGCTCTTTGCGATTCTTGATTTTCTCTCCTTTTTTCTCTCTTCTCCAAGCCCTAGTGTGAATTCTATTTTTCTAAACTGATCTTGTTTTACCCCAATTAATTTCTAAAAATTAATTAATATAATTGGGTAAGGAAAAGAACAATTTTCCCTTCCCAAATAGGGATTCGACTTTCCTTAATCCAACAACCCAACTTTCGAAAAGCACAACTTATTCATACAAACTCGTAATCTCGCAAATTTGGCGGCATTGAAAAGATCATTACAAGAGATTTCCAACTATATTTGGAACTACACCTAACTAATCCTGATCTAGGAGTTATGGTCATTTGAAAGTGACCAAAAACTCATTTTTAACTTCAAAAATTTCTAGATTTCCTTGTACTTTCCAAAAGTGACTATTTCCAAATTTTAAACTCCTTTCTAGTTATTTCTAATTGCGAGGTGTTACAATCAATATGCATTATCTCAAATTCATAATTATCACCCCATGCAAGACACACAATAATCTATTATCCGACCTTAATATGCAGTCATGGTGCACAATCATATGCATATCCACCAAACTATCTTCAATGACGAGCACCAACATATCAAAATGATCGTCCTTCTTCTCAACGTTTTTGAGCACCTTATAGTCCCCGTCCAAGACAGGTATTTGAAGGAGCTCAAAGACCTATGAAAAATTTTACACCAATTAGAGAGTCTTACACAAGTGTATTTGAGAAATTGATAATTTTGAATATAATATAGTCAATTTCTTAAAATTACGTGGATCCACATGCAAAAGGTTTCAATCCTACAATACGGTGTGCATACCATTCTAATGCTCTTGGCACAGTACTAAAATTGTCAAAATTTAAAAAGAAAGGTGGAAGGGATGATTGTGGTTCAAAATGATGATCCCAAATGTTATTAAGAATCCTCTACCGGCGCATAGTGATGTATACTTTATCAATATGATATATGATGACAAAGAATATGAAAATTCTGAAGAAAAGACAATTGAAATTGGTAGCTTTTACAAAGGCTAATGTGCAAAGCTTTGGCTAAGAAGTAAAGTGTGGTGATTGGGAGACACTTTTATTTTCTTTAAAAAGAGTGTATGGGTAGTTTATTTTGTCATCATATTTGCCATTTTTTATTTTATTTTAGTAAGTCGGACCTTTCTATCATTTCTCTTATGAGTTTGTTTGTTGAGTCTTGTCATAGTTTGAGTTATTATAGAGTTGTAACATAAAATTTAGTTTGTTGTCTTGTCATCAAGTTTTTTTTTATCTCAATATAATCTTTATTTTATGTAACTTTGAACCATTTTATTTGGCTTTCCATATATACATCTCTTTTCAATTCAATTTTTGTGACATGATATGCAAGAGGATTTGGTAAGATTTTAAGATTATATCTAGTCATGGAATGAATACACCATATAAGTCAAAAAAGAAATACATTCGAGGAAATGAATAAATGACTTAAACACCTTGATACGTCCTTTAGTATCGAGAATGGTTAAAAGAATAAATTTCATTTTAATTGACATATGCCATTTGTTGTTAAGAAGGTATTACTCAAATGGAGATTACAAGCTGACAAATATGGAAAAAAAATGATATACATATCCATCAATACATTGGTTGCAAAGACATAATGTATGATTTTCACTTCACATCTTAAAGGGCACATGCTTATATTTGACATTCTTAATATTGATATGACGAAGATATTTCATTCTACTATCCAAACACCGTCTAATCCTATATTACCCCTTTTGAACCTTAATTTTATTCTCTTTCATACCCCTCTTTTGGAATCAAAATACACCAAAAAATGAAAAAGAAGAAGATAAAATCAGCTGACACACGAGAAAAATAAACAACCAAAACATTTTTGTTCAAATACGCCTTCCTCTCAGTCAACAAAGTTTCTTCCGTGAATTTCTATTTCGCAGACCAAATAAAGAGTCATTTATTTTGATTAGGGATTAAGTAAAAATGTGAGTTGGAACACCATTACTCAATTCCAAGTGAGAACTCTCAATAATAAAAATAATCCCTAATCAATATTTTCACTTAAATTGGAAATATTCTTCCGTCGTGCGAAAAAGGGTGTGACAACCTGGCGACTCCGAAAAATAAGATAATCCCTGAATCAATACCTTCACTTTAATTTAATTGAAAAAATGCTTTCGCCGTACGAAAAGAGGTGTGACAATTAGGTGTACCAAAAAGCAAGAAAATAAAACCCCACCCAATGTCTATGTCTTAGTCTGTAATTATTATACATCTTAAACTTTCATCAGAAACATGATATGTAGACTATATGAAATCCTTTTAAGTATTACATTAGAGTAAAATTACTTCTTTGTAGTATTCTTTATGTGCAAGGATAATGATCAATAACCAAAGAACCTTACTACCTTTCATTATTGATTGAGAATCTGTTTCTATTATAAGGGGCAATAATATTTTTTTCAATATAATAATAAATTTTCTCTTTTATAGTCACTACAGTTGCCACACGGTTGGTTGAAACTGGTAAATTTCTCCCTTTTACTCCTTCAATATCATCATCAATGTTTCTAACAGAATAGCTGAAGTTGGGTCAGGATTACCCTACTTGTCGGAAAACTATATGCACAACAGAAGCATACCAGAATCATATAACATACATAAATAATAGACAACACATTAGTTATGCTAGAAAAAGTACAATAATGTTAGAGAATATAAATTTTTTAAAATTTAATTCAAGAATTACCTCTTGAAGCATGAGTGAATACCTTCAAGTCAATCCACAAGCTAGTCGACAAGTTAGATCTTTCAAGCAAATAAACAAACTAGTCTACAAACTGGACCACAGTTGTGTGGTTTTCTATAGTGATCCCCAAGTTCACTTCTGAACTCTCTCAATACTTGGGTGGGAAAGTATTTTATAGAAAACTTAATCCTTTGAAGGGTTAGGAGAAGGAATACCATATTTTTCCTTAGAATGAGAAATGACTTGTGGATCTCTCTTTCCTTAGAATAGAAAAAGTCATATCCTTCTCTCTTTCCTTATACAAAAAGTGATATACTTCTCTCTTGCCTTAGAATAGGCAAAGACAAATACTTTCCTCTTTCCTTAGAATAGAGAAACACACATACTTCTCCCTTTTTCCATTAGAATAGATTCATAGTTCTAGTTAAATGCGGGCACGGTAGAGACCACAAAATTAATTACTGAGGCTTTCTATTATAGAAATAATTCCAAATAATAAGCTATAAATTGAAGACGTTTAATCAATGACTCTTCTAAACCATTTTGAGTATGAACATGTGCAACAGGATGTTCAACTGTTATTTCAGTGGACAAACAATAATCATTAAATGCCTGAGATGTAAACTCACCAGAATTATCAAGACGAATTGTTTTTATTGCATAATCTGAAAATTGTGCTTTTTACCTTATTAGACCATCTAGTAGATGCATCTATCAAGAACATATAATATTTAAATGGTCCACATGCAGGGTGAATAGGTCCACATATATCACCCTGTATCCGTTCCAGAAATACAGGGGATTCCACCCCAACCTTAGCCATTGATGGTTTGATAACCAACTTTCCTTGTCAACAAGCAGCACAAGAGAATTCCTTTGATTGAAGAACATTTTGGTTCTTCAAAGTATGCCCATGTGAATTCTCAATTACTTTGCGCATCATATTATAACCGAGATGGCCCAACCGGTCATGCCAAATGATAAAATCATTAGAATCAGTAAATATTTTGTTTACTATGGCTTGTGATTCAACTGTACCAATATTTGTATGGTACAACCCAGAAGAAAGTGCTGGTAATTTTTCATGCACAGTTTTCTTATCCGCATTTATTGTAGTAATATAAAGGTATTCCACTTTTCCTTCATTCGCAGTCTCAACATGATAGCCATTTTGGCGAATAACCTTGAAACTTAACAAGTTTCTATGAGACTTACTATAATACAATGCATTGTCAATTACAATTAATGTTTTTCTAGGTAGTAATAAGGCTGCTCTTCCAGAGCCCTCAATCAATTTTGTACTACCAGATATTGTATTAACATATGCCTTTTTCATTACCAAAGAAGAGAAATATTTCTTTTCTCTTAGTATCGTATGAGTTGTGGCACTGTCCAGAAGAAACATATCTCCACTACTCATCTTGGATCCAACTAAACACTGGAAAATTTTATTTATCTTCATAAGAATAAAAATACATAATAAGAAGTACGAAATTTAACAAAATAAATCTTAAGTACATAAACTTTAATTTAAGACATACATAAAAACATTATTCATTTCCTAGCTCAATTATCAATCTCAGTTGTGATCCCCAAAGAAGTCCTCAGCTTCTAGATGAGTAATATCATCGAGCCTATCAAAAGCATTATCTTTCAATGTTAAGTTTGCCTCAACATTCTCATTATATTTTTGAGAAGATCCTGCCAAACATCATCTTTAAGAGTCAAATGTGACTCTACTCGGGCTTTAGAAGAGGAGGTGCCACCTTTATTTCCTTTCCTTTTAAAGGAATTTTGATACAACCTGACAAAATGCTCAGGTGCCCGACATTCATTTTTTCAGTGACCTTTAAGGCCACAACAATGACAGTGATCGCCCTTTCCTTTAGAAGGATGATTTTGAGAACCTATATTGTTCTCCCTTCTGTTATGACCACCACCTCGACGATTACTATATCGTCTTTTTCCTTTGTCACGCCCGCGCACATTGTCATGGCTCCGATTGTTTTGTCTTATTTCAGACTGGCCATGTGCTTCAACCGCGTGTGCCTCCGATAATGGAGCACTTCCAGCAGGACGGGCTTCGTGATCATAAGAAGGTCATTATGCTGCTCAGCCACCAGAAGGCATGAGATCAATTTAGAGTATTTCTGAAAACCTTTTTCACGATATTGCTGCTGTAATATCATATTAGAGGCATGGAAAGTAGTTAGTGTCTTTTCCAACATGTCCTCATCGTTTATTATTTCTCCACATAATTTCAATTGGGAAGTTATTCTAAATACAACATAATTATTCTCAATTACGGTTTTATAATCTTAAAACCATAAGTGCATCCACTCATAACAATCCCTTGGCAATATTGTTGCCTTGATGTGCTCAGACCTCCCTTTCAAACCTATCCACAATTCAAGTGGATCTTTCACCGTTAGATATTCAGCCTTCAGGCTTTCATCAAGATGATGACGAAGGAAAATCATAGCTTTCGCTTTATCCTGACTTAATGTCATATTTCCTTCGATTATACTATCACCAAGACCTTTAGCGGTAAGGTGAATTTCAGCATCAAGTACCCATGACAAATAATTCTTTCCAGAAATGTGAAGTGCCACAAATTCAAGTTTTGACAAATTAGACATGATGAAAACTATCATAAAATAATTGAGTTAATATTATGATGTTGGTTTCTTTATAATAAATTGTAAATAATGTTCAAATGATGAAGTATAATATGATTATATAATAAATTATATGTTACATGTTTGCACATTGAATGTCTTAAAAACATATAAATTAATGACATATTGAAACAGTAGATTTAATATGTAATTTTAATTGTTATACAGTATTAACGCCATTTTTTTTCTTAAGAGTTTCAAGTCATATTTAATACAACAATATTCTTTTTTATGACACACACCTATATATTATCATAAAGTATGAAAATAGTTATTTTAACTAGCATGTTATCATATTATTTTAGTAATTAATTTAGAGTTATAAGTTAGTAAATAACATAACAATATAAATCTATAACGTATTGATTATTATGTCAAATACAGTATCATAATAATAACTAAATCAAGTTATATATGCAGTAGTTAAATTATAGAATATATACCTGACTCGGAAAGAAAAATGATTAACGTTTAGGGAAAAAAGTTAATTCCGAATTAAGTAGGCCTTAATTGGTTTAGAGACTCGTGCTGATAACGTTTTGTAAAATATTAGCAATATGAAATTATCTAATAACTATATAGACAAGATATATGGGAGAATGCTTTCTTATTTCTTTCTTCCATACTTTTCAATTGATCCTTTATTCACTCACTCACCAAGACCAAGTTCCACCGACGAACCCATCGACGGGGCATCGATTGGCCCACGAGTCGTCGATGCCTCTTTCGTTTGGGGCCTGCCTGGGACAGTCTTTACACTAAGTTTGGGTCCTTCCTCAAGGACCCTTGGTTGGTCCTTGGGGATGTTTGCCCGGACGTTTCTAACCCAAACATGAAAGTATACGATTTAAGACTCTAACATGAATTTCACTCAAAATGAACAGGTAAAACTTGACGAAACATGCCTAGACACACAAGGTCATTTAAAGGCACATCTTTCGAATGCCATGGACGTTCTTGAGTGTTTGACCTCAAACTTCTCGAAACTTGACACACTACCTATACACATCATATTAAACTCATTTAATACCTAATAACCACAAGAGTCACACATAAACACATAGGCCCTCCAATAAATACTTAGGTGACTTAGTCATCGAACGTCTTGGTTGACCCTTGACGTTTTGACTTCCAATTCATCTAATATTTTAGCTACTGCCTCAATACAACTTTATTGATATATTAAGGACCTTAGACCACCATGACAAATATGTTAGGCTCTAGATAACCTATGTCATTTTGGGACCCTACATTCTCCCCCACTTAGACAACATTCGTCCTCGAATGATACTTGCCACTCTTCGAACACTTCCCAAATTAGAGAATAAATTAACAGCACATAACCAAACCATATAACTCATAGTCAAGGAAGAAAAACATCAATTTCACAAGATCAAGAGATTCACTAACAACAAGGAACAAAAGATACAATTCTATAACTCATTATGCTACAAAACTCACATGCTTCATTCCAAATAGAAAAACTCATTTATATTCATTATCATACTTATATACATTGGTCCTAATCACAGAACAACAATTTTAGACCAAAGAATCAATTAGTCAAATTTCAAAAATATTAAAGTGAACATGCTACTGCTACATTGATTTTAGGCAAATTCTTCAAAAATGCAATTTTTAGCAATTCAATGAATATAGAAAATGCTAATACGAAGGTAACACAATATAAATACCTTTTACAACATGCTCATAACTCATAAAACACACAATGAAAGAAGTTAATGAAATTCAATTTCAACCAAACTCCCAAACATCATGCACCTGCAACAATTTCTTGCATAATTCTAGCCATGCTCCCCCAGTTAGAAGGAACCATATCACAACAAGAGAAAGACAAGGACTTACAACATCATCATCACTCTCATCCGCTTCTCACCTCTAGTCCGGAGTTCATAGAAACTCCTCTTTGTTGGATCATCTTCCTTTGGAACACTAGGATCAACTTTCTTACCCTCTTTTCCTCTAGAAGGACAATCTCTAACTTTGTGTCCATCTTTTCCACATCCAAAGCAACTACGGATACCCAACAGACACTCACCATAAAGTTTCTTACCACAAGTGCACATGTAGGTTTGCATCTTGGAACTTCAGCTTTCTCAACCTTGAACTTAGCACCCCTAGATTCTTCTTAAGTTTGACCCCTCTTTTTGAACCTAGGTTGCACTTGATCACTAGCAACACTCCTTTTCAAGTTCCTTGACATCCTCCTAAGTTTAGACTGTTCAATTGATTGTGCATACACATGAAAGTCTAATATATAATTATTATATAATTATA